>CAJNIZ010038835.1:15756-36716 GCA_905231905.1 Symbiodinium pilosum | reverse complement strand
CCGAAGACTACTCGCTGAGGTGCAGCATTTTGCCTCTTGCTCAGATGATTCTCTGAATACATCTCAGGGGACATCCCTTGCGATTTGAAATTAGGGGAGACGATCCTCTGAGAAATCTTAGGGGGACACAGCTTGCGATTTGACCTTATATGCGTTTTGGCTGTCATCAAGGAAGTCTTCGGGGACAATCAGATAGGGCGAAAGTGAAAAATCGTCATGTAAATTTACTTGACGATTTATGGGGTTTATGGCCCCCTAGATGTACTCTTATGATTAATTGTGATTAGCCTTATGTATATCGACCGAATTTTTGAGCATGTTCCGCGCGGGAGCACGATTTTTAATGAAAAGACGACGAAATTTTAAGGATGCTCTGCGCGGGAAAGCGGTTTTTGATGAAGAAACGACGAAATTTCGAGGATGCTCCGCACAGGAGCGCAATTTTCATCAAAATTTTCAGGATGCTCCGCACAGGAACGCGATTTTGAGCGAAAAAACAACGGAATTTTGAGGCAAACGTTCAAAAAAACGGCGATTTCTGTACAAGAGTTAGTTGAAAACAGAGCCATTTTCCAGCTTTCCTGGGGTTCCTTCCCTTTGGGGACGAATTTCCCGGGAGATTCTAGGAGCTCAGAATACAGCGATTTCTGTACAAGAGTTGTTATAATTGAAAACGGAGCCATTTTGCCACTTTCTTGTGTTTCCTCCCGTTTGAACTCAACATCAAGCATTCTGACCCCTCGAGGGGCCCAGGCTTAACATCAAACATTCTGATCCCTCGCGGGGCCCGCGCTTAACATCAAACAAACATTCTGACCCCTCAAGGGGCCCAGGACAAACATCAAACGTTCTGGCCCCTCAAGGGGCCCAGGCTTTATAGCAGACATTCTGACCCCTCGAAGAGCCCACGCTTAACATCAAACATCTTGACCCTTCATTCAAACGGCCCACGCTTAACATCAAACATTCTGATCAGGGTGTCCTTTTCTTTTTGTTTCGGTAGCAACAACCACCTCCAAAGGACACTCTGATTTTGACAGATGCAGCATTGTTTTTTCTTGTATTTCCTTTTCTGCAAAGAAATTGCAAGAGTGAAAGAGGAACACCTTTCCTTCAAGGTCTCCGCAGAATCCAGTCTCTCGTATGGGTGTCTTTCGCTTTATTTCTTTACAGAAGCGGAAATAGAAGAAACTACAATGCAACAATGCTGCATCTGTCAAAAATCAAGGTGTCCTTTTTTCTTGTTTCGGCGTGATTTTCTCCAAATTTTCAGGATGCTCCACGCGGGAGCGCGATGTTGCTCAAAATGTTCAGGATGCTCCGCACGGGAGCGTGATTTGCTACAAAAGTTTCAGTATGCTCCGCACTGAGCGCGATTTTCTACAAAATTTTAGGGATGCTCTGCACGGGAGCGCGATTTTTGTCAAAATTATCAGGATACTGCGCACGGGAGCGCCATTTGTGTCCAAATTTTCAGGATGCTCCGCATGGCAGCGCGATTTTGAACGACGGCGTCGCGAATCCTATACCAAAGCTATACCGGAGGCCTCCGATGAAGAGGGCCCTCCTCAACCAAGAAAACAAAGTACACTGATACTCTTTGGTATAGAACTGATATAGACTTCCTCGACACCATCCTTCACAAATGATCCAAATTTGTCGAATGCTCCGCATGGGAGCGTCATTTTCATCGAATTTGGCGAAGATAGTGTCACAAAAATTCGAGGATGAGCCGCACGGCAGCGCGATCTGTAAGATATAAAGACGACAGAAACAAAATAAAAAAACAAGTCTCGAGGGGGAAGCACAATCTGGAATTTTGAGGATGTCCCGCAGGGGATCGCAATTTTCGTCGATCAGGGCGCGACCCGTTCGGTACCGGACCCCTCTAGCCTATACCAAATCTATATCGGAGCGCTGCATTTTTTGAGCCAAATGAACCAAGACAACCACCTCCAACGAAGAACACCAGGACTCGTTTGGTATAGCATTATTGGTGTAGAAACCCTCGACGTCATCCATCCAAATTTTCCGAATGCTCCGCACGGGAGCGTCATTTTGATCGCATTTGATGAAGAAAAATCGACGAAATTTCGAGGATGCTCCGCACGGGAGCGCGATTTCTTAAGATATAAAGACCATCACGACGCAAAAAATGCGACTGTCTCGAACGGGAGCGCAAGCAAAACCTGGAATTTTGAGGATGTCCCGCACGGGAGCGCAATTTTGCTCCAACAGGGGTGCTACCTGCTACCACTTCGGTACGGGACCCCCTCTACCAAGACTACTTTAAAGGCAAAGTCACATTTTTTTTGGACCAAAAATCAGCATAGAACGCGGATTTTTTGAGGATGCTCCGAGCGAGAACTCAATTTTGAAGCGAACAAGGGCGCGCCCAAAATGTTTGCGCGACGGAAGAGCATGCGTGCACGGCGTCTAACAACTAGAACCGCACAGAAATGTGGGGAGTAATTTAGCCCACGGCGCTGGAGCAACTGCTGCTTCCACTTACACATAAAGGTTCGTAGCAACAGTTCGCTGGCCGTGGAGATTGCAAGGGGCGCAACTAATTGGGGCTGCGTGTGAGGACCTCGTAGCATGTCGATGATGATTCCTGCATCCGGTAGTGCCTTTGATATATCAACTCCGAGCGCCAGCTTCAAGGACGCCGATTCCTATAAACCTTTCAATCCTCAACATGATTCTCGGGCAGCTTTCTATCCTGCCCTCCCGCTGGCCAACACGTGATAGAAGCAATACTTTGCAAATGTCCAGGTCTGCTTCGCCAGTACCTGCTAAAGCACAGCCAACTTTGCACTAGCTTTCGCGATATCATGTCTCAGTTAGTCTCCAGCGTCGCTTCTATGCTGCTTTAAAGGCAGGGCTTCAAGGCTGCCGCGATGGTCTTGCTGGCGTCTTCAACTTGGGCTGTGCAACCGCGAAGCGCTTGCAAAGCAAGGTGTAATGCTCATGGCAGAGCGTAGCACCACAATGTAACTGGAAATTTGTGAGCCATCGTTTCAGCGTATTTCAGCGACATCCTGTCTCAAAAAGGGGTGACTGCATTGGGCTCAGGGCTTTGTTATCTGCCCGACAAATCTGTGGGGCCTGTTTGGCTGGAATAATGAAGCATCAAACGGAAAAGAAGATGGAACATATGGAACATGAGCAGGCCTCCGTCTGTGTTTCGGAGCATCATGGCCAGTGCCAAACTAAACATGTGGTTTTGAGCTTCAATCGCTGCGCATGGGAAGGAGCTCCGCTTGCATTGCAAATGGTAGCCCGGGTACACCATGATTTTGCTGATCCAGCTTATATGTGTGCATGAATAACTATAGCTCACTACTGAGTTCCATCTGCCTTGAGCCGGCAGGAATGGGGGCTTAATCGTCTGCACTCCTTCCCGTCTCAAGCGCTCCTTTTCACTTCGCAAATGGTTCTAGCTTGTCAAGCTAGTTACTGTACATCCAAGTACTTGCCGCCCCGGGTCGACCAGCCCGATTGCATGCCTGGGCAGATTGCAGCAACAAAGCCCATCTTTTTCTTGCCAACCTGTTTTGGCTACTGCTTTTGAAAGTCACCTCGAGGCCATTGCTTTGAAGCAGCTTGTCCAGGAGATTCACACAGCCGCCTGATGATCAATCACATCTAATAAGTGTTAAATTTCTTCCCCCATCCTGCCAACCCTTCAGGAATGTAGCAGTTGTTGATGAAGATTAAAGAAAAAGATGAGATGGGCTCATGGTTGAAAAGACTGGGGAAGCCTCCCATTTGCCATTTTCTTAAAATGTTCTGTTGTGATGGAAAATGATAAAGATGATGGAGAAGCATGACATGCTCAACATGAGAGAGGTGAAATACAAAGAAGCCTGATAAACATGTCCCAAACAACATCGATTTACGTTGATGACATGTTGAAATCAACATGGAATGTGATGAACACTGAAGAGCTACAAGACATGCTGCAACAATGAATGTGATGACCAAGAAATGCAATCAATCAAATGTGATGAAACATGATGAAGCATGATGATGAACCATCATGGTACAATATGGAGAGGATGAAAACGTATGAACATGATAGACATGATGAAACATAAAGAACATGATGAACCATGGTACCGAACCTCATGGAAAGATAAAATTGTGAAAGGCATGGAAAACATGTAAATGAAGAACAACTTGTCGTCAACGAAGACCTGCAAATGAGGAGGATTCGCCTGACAGTCATTCGCCGGGTCAATCCTAGCAGAGTCATGCCGGAGATTAGCACAAGGTGTGCAACACAAGCTGCAATCACGTGACCCTTCAAAGGCACATGACACGCGTTGCATGCAAATAAAAGTAGGCAACGTCAAGTTGCCTACTTGCCCGTGTCGTCTTTCAAGGATGAGTTTCGATATCGCATCGTGCCACGCAAGGACCTGCTGGTCAAAAAGCTTACTGCAGCCAATTGGCCACGCAATTCTTCTTTGCAAGCAGTCATAAGAGTACCGGAGCTGCCAAAGAACGGGCAGGTAAACACATTATCAACATCATCATCACGATGGCCCCGCTGAGAGTGAGGTAAAGGATGAAATGAAACATGATGAACAACAGAATCATGAAGCATGATGGCATGTGATGAAAAATGTGCAAGCTTGACGGAGATGATGAGACATGATGAAAACACCAGAATATGATGAACACTAAACAAATGTGATCACAGTTGATGGAAGACTGAGGGATAGAAAGTTATGAGCTATTATGGCACATGTAGAAATAAGATGGAATATAATTAGTGAAAAAGTGTTTCCTTCCTTCCTTCCTTCCTTCCGCCCTCCTTGTTTGCGCTGTCCTTCGTTACTTCTTCCTTCCTTCCTTTCTGGCTTGGATTCCTCTTGCCTGCGTTTTGTTGTTCTGGCGACGGCAGGGGATTCCGGCCCTTGATCTGTCTCGTCGAATATTATGACTTTTTTGATCCACATCCCCAGCCACCTGCAGGGTGAGATCGCACAGTATGCATGTACAGGTACGTGAGTGCAAACCATTGGACTGCTGCGCTTTTACCATATCAAGCATGCACATCTCGAATGATTGCACTGGCATGTTCACGGCAACCGCATTTAATTCTGACGCGAATTGTGAATTGGACGACAAGCGCCTCATATAGAGCATCTGAGGGCCGATCATGTCAAAATAAACCCACGAGCTTGGGGCACAACATCCTGTGTAGAAGCGTGCAGGAAGCGAGAGCTTCCGGCCGAATAGTTGGGAAACCAAGACGTGCAACCGTCTGGGAACAGGTTTCACCTGTATTTGCTCGGAGCTGTAGTTGTAGTTGAGGGCGCGTATAAACAATCAAGAAAAAGAATACTTTGCCGAAGGACCTAATTTTCAGGAAATTCCAGCCGAGAGGAGCTTCTTTGCGCGAGAGAAATGGTGTGTGGGTGTGTGTTCGGGTTGAATTGAATGGACTAAGCTCGACTTAAACAGACATTGGTTTCCAAGGCTATCGCTGGGTCGCTGGAGAAAAATGCGGAATGATTTCTGTTCGCCGGGGCATGGGCATGGACGTCATCTATTCATAGGGGAAGCGATTAGACCAACATTGCGTTTCTGCATAAGCAGGGGATGCTCTCGCTGTCATTGTTGAGGCCCTCGCAGCATTGGCATGGTTTCGCTGGCCTGCATTCACAGTTGAAGCCACAGCGACGATCGAGATGATCAAGCGAACTATTTTAGTTTCAAGAAACTGCTTCTGGCCACGTATTCACTCTCATTTTCTACACTTGCTTTGCGATTGGCCGGCTCTCTTTAAAAATCTGCTTTCAGCTTGGCTTCTCACGGACCACAGGACAGAGAATGTGACCTGGATTCTCCAGGCATGCCGGAAAATCCGAGAAGCGCACAGCTGGGAGTATACAGGTGATGAAATATGCCTGCATCAAAATCATTTGACAGGAATCCAAAACTGCCAAGGGCAAGTATGAAGCCGGAGACTGTGTACAGGCTAAAATGGTTAACAGCCAGGTGTTGCAAATCAGCATGCGACCAGGGCTTCCTCCGAGCCCTCCATCCCAAACTCGGCACCAGCCCAGCGCTGGGATCCAGAAAACTTTCCTTCATTGGTCCACTCTGTTCGGCACCACCTTGATGGTCACCAGTGGCTTCCTCAAACTTGAGAATTGCAAGTGGAGCAGAATGTGCGCCCAAACCCTCAGGCCATGCTGTTTGCAAGCACGCGAGGCATTTAACAAAACGACAGTTTATGAGGTGAGACCCTGTTGCATGCACAAGTGTCCCCATACTCCGTACAATAAAAACTTCAAGGATAAGACACCTGGTTTGCTTTTATGACATACGCAATGATGCAGACGCTGTTTGCAAATGGATGCATCAAAGCTTCTTCTCCCAAGTCATGCTCGGAGTTTGGCGAGCGCTAAGTTCCTAACGGATCGGGTTGGGGTTCATATGGTTCATAAGAAGGGAAAGGGCAGTGGTTCGAATCTCTAGATTCCTGACATAAGGAACGCAGGGCTGACTTCCCCGTAGTTATAGCTTGCTAACAAGAACTGCAGTCTCAGGACGTTGTGGCAAGTCGTGGGAGTTTCAAATTTGCGCCTGGAACTTCTCGAAGCAGTCTGCATCGAAAGGGATCCTTAGAAAAGGCATGACGCGAATAGCCTGAACTTTGGCGCACACATAGTTGGGCAATGCTCCTCCCAGGAGTTGCCACGTTGCCCGCTGACGGTTGCAACTTCTTAACTTTGCCAAAGCCGGGAGGCCGCTCGCCGTCCACTGACTCAAAATGGAAATCGCGCTGTGCAACTCCGACAGCTTCTCGGATCTTCGTCCTGAAGCCAGTCGATGGATGCATGGTGCTCGTGGGGTTGCCACCTTGCCATGCTACACCTCCCACTTCTTCCATCTTCTTTCACTTTCGCCTTCCTTCCTCTTCCACTTGCAAGTTGAGCTTAGCTACCCATGGCATGTCACACATTCCTCGGTGCCAACTAGCAGCTTTATGCAGTCAAAAGTGCTCGGCCACGATGACCAGAGATAGAACTCCTTAGGACTGTGGGCATGACCAATTTGGCTGACAGCCAAGACCAAGAAGTTACGTGCAACACGCCCATGACGTAGCGCCCTCTCTACAAGTTATCGTTTTGCTTGCGTATTCTCTCAATTATTCTGACCAGGATCAAAGTCACAGATCAAATCGAACTTTGCCTTGTCCTTTGTAGTGGTGCTGGTTTCAGGCTTCTGCACGACAAATGCCCCCAAGTAGTCCTTCAGACCACGCTGCCGGTGTTGCAAATTCGAATTGCAGGCAGGTGCTGGGGACTTGATTCTGTATGAATAGAGTGGATGTAAGAACGGGTCAACCGCAAACTTTTTCGCTCGGATTCCATAAGATCCGGATACTGGTATGATGCAATTAGTTGTGCACTGACTCGTCATCAGTAGCCAACTGTCCTTCGACATCCTTCGACGATGTTTTGCAACAGGGCGAGAAGAATCAGTCAACATTTGCGCCATGGACTTCTTGTCATTCAAGTTTTCAATTATGACTGGTTTGTTGAAGCCTGTACTACTGTGCTTGTGGCAATTGGCATGCCGTGTACAAAGCCACGTCCGGACCTGGCGGGGAAAAGGCAAGGCCAGACAAGGGGCCAAAGCATGACCATGTATATTGAAAAGCACTGTTATATCTTGTATCATGAGCTATTACCATGGAGTCTCAAATCATCTTTTTGGATCCAGTGACTCCACCGGTCTTCCCTCCAGTGAGTTTCCCTTGCCTACAGAACACTCCGATCATTCCGATCCCCCATTGTGCACTTTCCGAACTGCCTCCTTCCACGCCAGCCCATTCTTCGTCCTCAGGTGCGTTGCCCAACAAACACCAGCACTTGAACAAAGAGGACCTCACCTGAAGTACTTTGCGCGGCGGCGCTGCTTGTCATCGAGACCACGGATGACATCAATCAAATGCGTCATGTAAAGACCTCCCCGGGCCGCGATCTCACCCTTTTCAAAGAGCTGTTAAGTTTGATGCAGGTCTCCCCGCTTCCAATTCTTGACATTCATCTCCAACAAACGACGTTCTCTTCCAATGATCTGCCTTCTTCTGAAGCTGTTGGATTCGATCCACCTGCCATGCTCACGGCAACCTGGGAGTTTGATAGCAAGTTCTTCAGCCTTCTGGAGGTTCTGACTCTTCCAGTGCTGCCTTGATCTGGGCCTGACTCAGCAAAGCGAAGATCATGCTTACGTGCGCTCTTCATGTGCGAAGCGAATTTGTAGCCGGCCTCAATTTCAGCTCGCTTCTGGATCTTTGCTTCCTGCAATTTGTCCAGAGACCTCAGGGCCCATTTCGATACACCTCAAAACCTTTGCATTCTATCTTGTCATGCACGCCCGCAAGCGCGCGATTGGGAATAACGGTGTGGGGCGACACATAACTTGGTGTTACATGTCAGTGAAACTTGCCACCGCCTCCTCCAGGTTGATGTGGCAGGGCGAATCGCTGAGGCTGTTTGGGGATCATATCCGAGGTGATATGGAGCCCTCTCAAGTTTCCTGGGCTTCGATGCCTGCCTGATCCGACCTGCCAGTTGCATGGTTACCGGTTACCGTGCATTGTGTCACTGTCTTTTGCGTGCCTTCTCAGTGAGCTGCTTATATCGGTAGTGCAAAATAATGTTGCACCCGGTTATTGTCGGCTACCCGCAAGTGCGTCAAGTTTCAAGGAAATTATTCAGGACCAGCATATGTTTGGGGTACACTCTTTAATGTCAAGTTTCGAGGCCAAAACTAGAGATCTATAAGTTGGCCCTAAATTGTTTGGGGGGGACCCCCACACATTAAAGAGGGTGCAGCATTATAATGCCAGTCGACACATACGTGGAACTCTGCGCCCGAACAGAGACGTCATTTGCATGGTATTTGTCAATCACCTTCGATGTTCATCACCTGTTTCGTGGATTTTCATCACGCAGTTGAAGCTAGGAAAACCTTTGCTGCACAGAATAACGTTCATGTTCCAGGAGCATACGGTCACCAAAGCATCCATGCCCAAGGAGCACACGGTCACATAAGGCCACCACGGCATCCGTGCCCAAGCCATGACAACTTTCGTGTTCCAAGAGCATATGGCCAGAAAGAATGATGATTTCGCACTTCCAGGGTCCGTGCTGTATCACACAGCGTAATCGAAGAATGCATGTACCCCATTAGAGACTCGTCAGGAATCAGGCGGTGTCAAGTTGGAGGTGATGCCTCATCTTTCAGAAGTGCAAATTGAAGGATTTGGATCTCTCGAAAGGTTGCTGGTACTATATGGTACTATCTCTTGCTGGATGCTGACAGCAGCTAGACCTGTTTCGTCGTTGCAGATTCTTTCAATTCGTTGAAGGTCCTTCAAACTTGCCTCCGTATGTTTTGAAAAACGAAAGTTGGCTTTCTTCATGAGCGTTCGCATCCCGGTTGAGCATGTCATCCAAATGGAAACCCACACCTACTGCTGCGGGAGCTTTGCTGGAGGAGGGGCATGAAGACAAAGAGCACAACTGCGCACAACAATATACTGCAGTTGAACCAGTCATGTCATGCGACTTGACTCAAGGCAGGGCTGCGCTCTCAGCTTGCAAGCCAGTGGCTCTCCCTGGCTCCCCTTCTCTTCCAGAGCTGCTATCTCGCGCAGTTTCTTCCTGACTCCAAGTGTATGTACCCACATGGGCTCCCTAGCTTGATACCGCCTCTAGCCCTTTGCGTGCTGCCTTTAAGCTTTGGGTAAAGGAAAGCTACGAAGCCGGCATCTCAACGTAACCTTGTTCGTCGAGAGCCCTGGTACAGGAAGTCCAAGTTTTGAGGTCTTCGGGGGCTGCGAAATCCAAAAGGAACCAGCATAATCTGAACAGCCCTGAACCAAACCACGGCTGCCCCTCGAAGTCACCTACAAGGTCAATTTGGGCCCTCAAGCTCTTCGGAGTGCTGAACGCTGGACAGCAACTCCCCTGAAGAGCCGGGGCTCTGCAAGGTACGGACCTTCTTGTCGGCGTCGGCCATGGCTGGCCCGAAAAGCTGATCTAACGATGCTTGCAAGCTCACTACCCAACAGGGTGCAATTTGAAGCTGATGCAATTTTGAGGTCACGCGCTCTGAAGTTCCCCTTCCTGTGCGAATCGAGCTTTCGACGTTGAACGCGCAACTCTGATGGCTTCAAATGTCCGACTTTACCGTGGTTCAATGTTGACATGTCAGAAGATGAACTTCTGCGCTGTAAACTTGTCCCTTTCTGGACTTGCAGCTGCATTTCATGCGCTCACATCCTTGATGGAGTCTCACGCAGATTCTAGATCCAAGCAACCAGTCTGCACTTCCGGCACAGAAAGCTGGCATAATCTGCTGGCATGCATGGCTGTTGTTACCTATTCTCCGTCTCTCGCACTTAGCCACTTTTCTTACCAAGTTCCTAACCCTTGCAATTTTGGGCCGAGCCATCTGTGTTCTGTGGGGCGTGCTGGACCTGTAATCAAGTTGGTCCTAGGAAGGCCAACAGATATCTGTAGCGCACGTTTGCGAAACGTGTAGCATACCTAGCAGCTAGAAGTGCTGTGGATGTCCTATACAAGTGACAGTCTTGCATCTTTTGCCCGCGCTGTTGCTTGAAAAAGGCTCTTCAGTACTTCTTGCGCAAGTTGAAGCTCAAGCTCCGTCCAGGGAAGTCGCTGCTGCATGCAAAGCTCATCACTCGATGAGCCTTAGAGGTCTGCAAAGATGCTCCGCTGGCGTATCCTACGACCACAGCCTGACATTGCCAATCCAGAATTGGAGGGCTCTCTGCTGCCATGAGGCAGATAAGGATCTGACAACGCCAGCTCATCGTCGGGGCCTGCTGTAGATATCGCTTCCTCAGGCGTGGCTCGGATGCCCTAGATGAAGAGTCCTAATGCACAACCCAAAGGTAAACCGAACATGGAGCGGTGGGTGCGAAGCGACTACAGTGACTACAGCTTTTAAGGACTTTCTTGCTGCTTCCTAAGCTGCGCCAATCCCCCGCCGCAAGTGCAAGAGCGTGCCAGGAGTATGTGGTTCAAGCGGTGTGCTTTGACTTTGATTGCGCCCTTACAGGAAGAGCAGCTCGATGACTCTTGCTATGCAGTGACACCTGCACTTGAACGCGAGCAATGTAATTAGTTCCTTGAAAGCCCTCTGCCTATGCTGGAGAAATCCAAGCTTGCCATAAAACATGAAAACCAAGGGGTATGAGCTTTCGGGGCAAGCCCTGCATAATAATCCAAGATGCACTGCGGAACCAACGATTGGCTCCCTTGCGTGCAAGGAAGCTGTCTCTGCGCAGGCGGAGGGTCGCGCGCCTCAGCTGACCAATGCATCTCATGGTCTCTCATGGCCACGAATAAGCGCGAAGCCGCATTTGATCGCAGAAGCTTGAGCCCTTGAGGGTGCAAACACCCGAGTAATGTGTATTTATGTCCCAAACTAGTGAAGTGACTAGTGAAGTGACTTTACAGAAGTCAATGCTATTTCTGCAACCCGGTGGGAGTCAGACCATGTTTGTTGTGTGCAGAACCTTCTCAAGACAACACCAGGTGGGACTATGATTGTTCGTTCGGGCGGTACCCACGGGCATTTTGGTGGGAAGAGCGTGTGTTTAAACAGATTACTCCAGGCTTACAAAGGCCTCCTATACTTCTGCTTCTTTGGGTGGGAATCCTTTGGCATCGGTACTTTGAGCCCTAAAGCCGGAAGCTCCTGTGGCAGGAGCGGCGCATGGTGGAAGGTTGGGGAGGCTACAGCCATGGCAACTCCTGTATCTGTCACTAATATACATACAATATCATACAATCACAGAGGAATGCCGAAAGTGCCCTTGGGGCGAAATGCCGCGGAATCTGGGCCCCAACAGTAAGTCTAGCGTGGACCCACCATGCATCTAAGCGTCCACTCCTTGGCGATGCGCTTCTCTTCCGCTGGCCCGCCTTCAGCCTCCCATGCAGCCTGCCGAGCTTGCTCCTCGCAGCCGTCGTGCCAAGTGCTGAGCACTCTAAAGTATGCCATGCTCCTCGCGCTGTGCTTCTAGCTCTGCGGCGCAAAGGACAACGTTGGTGAGGAAGGACTGGAGTCAACACCAAATGCCAGTGCAAGACAGACTGTGTTCTGCAGAGACCTACAACCTACAAGCACGCTGGGCTCCAGCCAAGGCTCATGCCATGCAAGCTTGGAAGCGTTCTTGAGTTGTGCGAATGAGTCATCAGAGTCCATTAGAGGTTGAGGCTGGAACCAGTAGGCTGAGACACATCCGGCAATGGGCATTCCTCGGGAAGCCTATGGACCTCGAACCCAAAGTGCACAAGTTTGTGCTGCGGGTGCTCCAGCGCATTCATCACCAGAACCAGAAACAGGCAAGTAATTGCACGGGTCTTCTGTCAATGGCAGGAATGCAGTCACAATTGAGTTTCTTTCGGGGGGGTAGGCCTACGGCACAACAAAATGGCACGCACTTGCGTTGCAAGTTTCTGGCAGATCCATGGCGATTTGACCATATGATCTGCCCTGGTGGCGGCTTTCCGTACAACAGTACAACATGACCCATTTTTCTGGTGCGCAACCAGGCTTGTATAATCTTGTGATCTTGTACCAGTGCTGATTTTGGTTTGAAGCCATTGCCATGCTTGGCTCTAGGCGTTATGCAGGACCTGCAACAGCATGGACGGACACCTGAGCGCAGTTTGGAAGGTGCATGATGGATGATGAAGCACTTTGCGCCCGACACGAAACAGAAGCCAACGTAGAGGTGTTCCAAACAGCACCTGATGCGACCCTCCCAGTATGCACTTCCGCAAGGAGACGCGCGATCGATGCGACTAAAGTGCGGCAGTGAACATCACAGGACAGGGAGGCAGGGAGGTTAGACACGACCACAAGAAACGACGTCGTAGTACCAGGAGCATGCCCAACCACCACGCAGCATGATTTGAACAATGTGACCATGCAATGCTACCCAGTACAACACTACAGAGGGCGCAGGCAAGATTCAATGTAGCCACCAAGCATGGTGTTGCTTGTACCCTGTCCAGGCAAATATAATGAGGGGAGTCAGCGCATTTAAGCCAAAGAGATTCCGTCCTTGAACAACCGTTTACGGTCAGTATATTTACACCAGCCTCGCACATTGGCTGGCAGCAAAAAAACAGGTCACATTGGCATCAATGAGCCAACACGCGCTCATATGGTGCAGGCGCACTCAGAGATGGTGTCATCTGACATGTCGATGCCACATACTTGACATAAGCACACATAGCAGCGCCGCTATGTGTGGGTCAAATGCCAGCCACATGACCGAATTCATGAGCAAATCCCCTTGCATAGTCATTTTTGTGGCTGCCCGCACCAGGACCTTGCAACGGGAGTGACTACAGTACCACGGACGGACCTAAGGTTTGGTGCAACCACCAGGTAGATGCGACTTGATTAATAGTTTTGCAAGGGTCAGAAACTCTGCGGATACGCTAGGGAGGTTTGATGCAACCACCAGCAGGCTAATGCGAGGGCTGCGACCATGCAAGAGCAGCGAACGCGGCAAAGGGAAGTACGGAAGTTTGACACAACTACCCAGGTGGCGTTGCTTGTATACACCAAGGTGGAGGCAACAGAACAAGTAGGGAAGTTCCATACAGGTTCTTCGTTCCATGACCATGCTGAGAATCCTGCGAAAGAATCAGCTGACCCCCCCGCAACAAATCATCAAAACAGTATGAAAGAATCAACGTTGACCGGCCACCCCCCCCCTCCGGCCTCATGGTTTAAAAGCACAGTTGATGAACATCAGGAATTTCACATCAGGATGGTGGCCCATGCAGCAAGTGTCGTGCGCTGTTGGCCGCGGCCACAAGAACTCATGACTATGCAAGGGTAGTGAACACTGCAAGGGGAGGAGGAAGGCTTGATGCCACCAAAAAGTATGATGTTGCTCGTACCATGACCACACAAGGTTATTGAACTGAAGGAGTAGGCAGACTTGATGCGGCCACAGGCGGTGATTCAGAGAGTAGGCAGGTTGCGTGCGACACGCGAGCATGATATTACTCGTAGCAAGGCCACAAGGGCGGTGAGCACTGCCAGAGGAGAAGGGAGGTCGATGCTAGATATCAAGACCACGCAGGGGCACGGGCCAATAGATGAGTCGGGAGGTTTACTGGCACCGCATAGCACGATGTCAGTCGTGAGCAGGGAGGTCGCAATGAAAACCACCCATCATGATGTCACCAGTGGTCACTACAGAGAAGTAAGAATTTTTGCTGCAATGACCAGCATGGTTCATGTTTATCATGAACTCAGCACTTTTTGATGAAACCCAAAGCATCATGTTCATGACCTTAGTAACAACTTCAGGGAGGGTAGAGAAGTCAAAGACGACCACACGAAACGACGCCATAGTACCAGGAGCATGCCAGGGCGGTGAACACTTCAGCAAGAGTAGGGAGGTTTGATGCAATCAGCAGAAAGATAATTGAAGTGTTCGCATCTCACTCCTTTTGGTCGCAGTCCGACGGACGTACTTTTCTGGGACTGGTTTCCAGAACACCCATCAGAATGGCCGGCCATATGTATGACCCACACAATTGAGAAGGGGCACTTCTGCAAGCGTCCAGTGCAAGAGGCATGCACTGGGAACAATCTGGTTCGAAGCCAGGGCCCACTTCTTTACTGGCCAGACTGAGGGTGACCACGCATTTGCGTCAGACACTACACACGGGAGTCTATTCCACGTCCCTCTATCACGGCGGAGCTGTAAAAGAGGAATTGAAACGTGCGACCAGAGCTTCGGTTTGAGGTGTGCATTTGATGGAAGCCAGAGTGGCCAAACCATCTTGCAGGTAAACACGGGCAGTTGACTGACTTCCAGCGTCCACGCAACAAAATCTGTTCAAGTGAAACGCCATGTTGCAGCAGGAAGGTTCCTCCTCCTCTGCGCAGCGAGTACGGCTGAAAAACTCAAGGAATCTACATGAAAGGTCTTGCACAAGTTGCGGAAAGCGGAGCGAAACATCTGAGGGCTATGCTGCCAGAGGAGCCCCGGCATCCGCTGTGACTCACGTATTTGCAACAGAGTCTGCAGAGCCGCAAGAACTCCTTGGTCAGACACAGTGACGGCTTCGAAGGCTCCGACGCGGCGACCGGACTTGGTAAGTTTCAGATTCAATATGGCAGCTTTAGGCGCCATGTTAATATCTTGGAGTACGAAGAAGACAGTGAAAGCCAAGGCCAACAAGCACTCCTAGCGCAAGCTGGTCATGAAAAACACACCACGCCAAGAAGGCAGAAGCAAGGCGAGCAGGAAGGGGTGGGGCGCGGCATGGGGGCTCAATTTTTCTCCGGCACTGGGGCCAGAGATGTTGCATCCCCGAGAGGGCATCGCCGATGGTACCCAAAGGCAGCCCCTGGCCCCAAGCCAGCTCATTCCAGTCAGACAAGGCCCCACCAACTTCTTGAAATTCCAAAAATGGAAGGACGAGTCGGACAGCTGCTTGATATCTCAGGAGGGTTGCAAGCTTTATAGTCGCATTCCACAAGCTGACACCACGTCGGGAAGCGGCACGCTCAGCATTGCTGTTAAGCCTTTTCATCACTCTCGACTACCTTCATCAGCCGGGTTCTCAGAGCTGTCCACATGACTAAGATGACTGTAAGCCCCATGGCCAGCACATGAGCAGCGATTTGGCGGGAAAGGGCACGGAGCATGAGCGAACTAGTTCGCCCTTTGCAGACAATTCCCAGAATAGCAAAGCTATCCACGAGGTGAACAACCCTTTTACCTAAATGACCCGGCCTCTGCGATCTCCACTGGAGTCCAAGAAGGAGCGCACGCATCTCAAGAGCATTGATCTGATGCGGAAATTCCCACTTTTTGGCGAAGACCTGTTTCCAGCGCCACCAGATTGCTTCTACACTTTGCCGAACTGACTTTGAGGGGGTCATGAGTTCGCCCGTAGTGATTCGGACATCAGATCCCGTGTGGTTGGCTCCCAACGCGAGCTTATTAACAAGGAGCTGCGACGCTTCCTCGGAGTCCTCGACATCATTAAATCCATACTGCTTCCATCGCCCCATCGGGGCGGAAGCGCCCGCACGAGCGCAGGCTCCTGGTGCTCGGCCCATGAGGTCGACGATTTCTTGTACCGCTGGCAGTGGTCTGATTGCCCTGCACAGCTGGCCAGCAACCCAGCCAAATGACAGCATACTGAAGCTGTCTCCAACTAAGCTCAGGCGCTCATCTTCATAGCGCGCAGTGCTTTTCTTTATTTCGGATGCTGGAAGACAAAAGCGGGTGTGCTGGGGCCCAAAGCCCATGAGGATTTCACGTTCTCCTGAGCTAACATAGCGAAGTTGTGAGCCATCCGAGACCAGGAACTGCTCTTTGTACTGGTATGGAGGAAATCGAAACTCATCATCCGCCCACCTGTTTTGGGCATCCAACGGCGTGCGGTGAAGTCCAGCTGGCACCGGAGGCGGTCGGTCTCTCTTTATGGATTTCATGAAGGTTGGCAGCGGACATGAGGGGTCAACCCTGCTCCAGCCAGGCTGAATCCACTGAGATTCCGACACACCCTGAGCACTCATCGTTGCTTCTACAAACCCCTTTCGCTGAGACAGGAGGCACCCTTCAGTCACGGTTGGCTCCTCAGAAATCCAAGCAAGACGAGGACGTGAGTAAGGAAGGACATCCGCGGGGTCGAGCCGTAAAGGGAGGACTTGCAGAACAGAACTGATTTGGTCACGGGCTTCAGGGTCCATCAAGGCCACGTTCTCCACGACTCACTTCACAGAGGCCACTGCCGAGAAAGTTTGACGGACCAGTTGGATAACTTCAACCAACTTCCAAAACAAATTGGACCCTGGCCCCTCCAAATTTTTCCGTCCCGCACGAGCAGACGAAAGGTGAACACAGGGGAATCCCCCCCAAACATGGACCTCATTCACCATGGGGTGGAGCATCAACCAGTTTAAAATCATAGCCTCGCCCACGTCATTGACGTCTTCCACCACAAGAGCTCCTGGCCATGCTCGGAGCGTCACCCGATTGGCAGGCTTGGCATTCCACTGCCACAAGCCCCAGGGCATGGACACCCAAACACCCAACAAGTCATAAGCTCTGAAAGCGCCACCAATGCCATTAAACAGAGATATGACCAACAGGTTTGATTCCACCGGGCCTCCTCGTTTTCGAAGTAACGAGCAGTAGGATTTACCAGACCAGCTGAGCCCTTTAGACACGCAAACTGCTCCACCTCGTTCAGAAGCGTCAGTGGCCACGACTTCTGAGTGCAATCTTTTCCGGAGGTTGCAGGACGCCAATGGGCTCAACATTACGGCCATAACCAGCTCCACCCCGGCACGCCGCCGGGCAGCCAGGGAGCAGCCAGGTATGGCAGCCCGCCATAGGTCAGAAAAGACGGCAAACAGAGGCCTTCGGAATTGGGCGATGAATGCCCGTCGGCCCCCTAAAACCTGAACCCTCTTGGGAGTTAGGCTTTTTGACAGAAGTGCGACAGCCAGTGAGCACACTGCCGTTTTCCAAAGTCGGGCGGTTCCACCACTAACTTTGCCAAGCTCTCCATCAATCTCAGCTCCCAGCTCATGAGCTACTTCCGCGGCTTCCACATCCTTGTCCATGGCACAAAGAATGCCGAAACTTTCCCATCCAGTGTGTGCTTGATCAAAGAACACTTTTCCATCATGAGGGGAATTTTTGGAACCCACAACTTCGCATGAAATGAAGTTATCAAGATAGACCTGCCACCAGCCGTGCTCGCCACCACGACGCCAACACTCCGCGCATCTCAGGTAGTCTAGATTCCAACAACACTCTTCGGCTGAGGCATTGCATATACCCACAGCAGATTTCCAACCCATAGGCAAAGTACAGCAGGCGATGGTGTACCGGTCATCAGTTGGAAGCCCCAGGTCGCGACCCGACAGGTCAAAGTTTAAACAGAACCAAGGAAGCCACACATCAGGCAGAGCAAAAAGGTAGAAGGCACAAGCCATGTCGCACTGGTAGGCAAGCAAATTCTCGCCATCACCCAAGATGATAGACTGCCACTTCGTGATTGAAGGGAGGCAGTTGATATGGCCTCCAATGACTTTCTGAATGCGGTTGCTCGGAATCAAGTTGATAATAGTCCTGAGGATGGGTCTGCCATCACCTAGACATTTAGGTTTCGGCACGCCAAATAAACCGTTGAGGATGAGGGAAGGCGCCAACTTCGCACCTTCGAATCGGCTTGCAAACCCTTCTATCAACCAAAAGCCTAGCCACGGAAGCGGAAGCACCAGCCTCTACATGAACTGCAGCCTGGCACAGTCCCTCCCCAACATCTTCCATTGGCAAAAATGACAAAGAGGGGTCAGAAAGAAACACCCTGGTTCCCGAGTCAACTAAATCAATTGCCGAGACTCAACCTCCTGCGCCAGCAGGAGGCAATGCTGGCTCCATCTGATCCACCGTCAACGGCCTCATCGGCAAGACTTCTTCACCCGAATAATCTAGCACTGCAGCGTCAACCTCACGCATCAGGTCAGAGGGCAAAACCCTTCCTGAAGAAAAAGGATCCCTAAACAAAAAGGATTGAATCTCAAGCTTAAGGAGCCTCTCAACTTCAAAACTGCCACCAGCCTTTCTCTCAGGGCACGGCGACTTAGGGAAAGCTCCAAACCCCCCAAGCCAGTTTATGGCGCACACCGCGCAGAAGTACCAAGCATCCTGTACAAGCTCGGTGTCAAAAGAAACGTCACCCCACTTCAAGCCATTCAGGCTCCAAACTTTACAACCGGGGCCTGGCCTTGAAGGCCGCATTGAACTCCTTGAGAGCCCTCACGCCGTGAGTTGTACACAGGGCCCCCTCGTACGCGAGAGGAGGGTACACTATCAGATCGTCCACGTGGACCACGGCCTCCTCGGCGTGCACCTTGCACAACCTCCTTCCGGTCACGGCCTCCCCGAACGTTGAACAGTCGACCAAGTTCTCGATGTCGATCCGGGGGGTCTCTGTCGTTCGTGCCCAGGTAGCGAGTACAGCCGCTCGCCCAGCCTGGCGGAAATGCCCAAAGCCGCAACAGGGCTCTAAGAGCGCCTCGATGACCGCACCATCCTAGCTCGAGCGAAGCCCAGCATCCTGGACTCTCCCAAGAGAAAGGCAATCCCAGGCTTTCCAGCTTCCTCCTCCACAGCTTCCTCTCCTTCTCTTTCTGCACCGTCGGCCTCTTCTTCATACGGGGCACTTTCGCCTGACATCACGCCAGACGGTCACGCCAATGTTGCCTCCTCAGGAAATCAAGGTCCTCGTGGGACAGGCGCCGGTGACTCAGAGCCCCCTCCGGCTTCCGAGTCACTTGCTGGTGCTTGCGGCCGCTGCGGTGTCTTGTCCTCACCTGTTCCACCTCCAGCTCACGTTTCCTGGCAGCCTCGCGCAAGACCAGATCAGGAGGGCGAACAGCGGGTTCAGGAGGCGGCGCCGAGCTCTTACAAGTAGTAGCGGTACCCAAATCCGGTCCTGCCTCCTCAACCTTTACCTCCTCAGAAAAGGACTCGTACGTATACTCGTCCTCTTCCAAAGCCGGTGCTCCTTCGCGACCTCGGGCTCCAGCCTCTCCGACGGTGGCGGCCACAGGCGCCACAGAATCAGGAGTTGGGCCGCTCGCCTCCTCGGCACGTCGCTCCTCCAATCCAGCCGGCCCCGCAGGACTGGCACGGACCGGAGCAGCAACAGCCGGGGGGCTCCTAGCCGAAAAGAAAGCGCGTACCGCGCCGGCTCAGTCAGAAGCCCAGGCCCCAACTCTCCAAGGCGTTTGATGTGCCTGGTTGCACTGAGCAGGATCTCTTCAGCAAGGTCCCGCGCAGGCTGGCACGGCCACGGCCTGCCTCCAATTGCGCTACCTCTAGCGCCCGGCAACCAAGGCACCACGTGTCACCAGGGGAACGGTTTCCCTGGCGACACTTGTTGCAGGCCATAGGCTCGAGCTCGATTGGCTGCGCCTTCACATACAAAAAGATCACCGACACTTACACTAACATTCGTCACGAATATCAACATGCCCATGCAATGGTAATGGTGAATACATACCAAGAACGGATATGGAAGGAGTACGGTGAGTACGGAAGGTTTGATATTCCAAGCATGACCCACCAAACTTAATGCGTGGAGTACGCGCTAGTGCGTCAAGTAACCCATGACAGAACATTTGAATTCATGAGCAGATGTCCTCCCATGGTCGTCATTGAAACAATATTCCTGACCCATCAAGACCTGAGAATCCGACCCCCCGCAAAAAATCATCAAACACCTATCGAAGAGTCAACGTTGACCGGCCACCACCCCGCCCCTCCGCCTCATGGTTTAAAAGCACAGTTGATGAACATCAGGAATTCCACATCAGGATGGTGGCCCATGCAGCAAGTGTCGTGCGCTTTTGGCCGCGGCCACAAGAACTCATGACTATGCAAGGGTAGTGAACACTACAAGGGGAGTAGGAAGGCTTGATGCCACCAAAAAGTATGATGTTGCTCGTAGCATGACCGCACAAGGTTATTGAACTGAAGGAGTAGGAAGACTTGATGCGGCCACAGGCGGTGATTCAGAGAGTAGGCAGGTTGCGTGCGACAAGCGAGCATGATAGTACTCGTAGCAAGGCCACAAGAGCGGTGAACACTGCCAAAGGAGAAGGGAGATCGATGCTAGATATCATGACCACGCAGGGGCACGGGCCAATAGATGAGTAGGGAGGTTTACTGGCACCGCATAGCACAATGTCAGTCGTACCATGCCCATACAAGATGACAAGAGCAGGGAGGTCGCAATGAAAACCACCCATCATGATGTCACCAGTGGTCACTACAGACAAGTAAGAATTTTTGCTGCAATGACCAGCATGGTTCATGTTCATCATGAACT
>CAJNIZ010038824.1:38590-65623 GCA_905231905.1 Symbiodinium pilosum | reverse complement strand
AGAAGAGGCTGGGAAGAGGTAAAAGAGGGATGCTCAGTGGGATTGCCTTGTGGGGTCGACCCCTAGGAGAGACAATTTCAGCAGACTTGGTCAGGGCAACAGCTGCGCTGGCGAACCCTAAACCTTAAACCCTACACCCTAAACCCCAAACTCTGAATCCTAAACAGCAAGAAGCTCTCGGGGATGCGGATATGGCTTGGTGTAAACCAGGCCCTCACTGGGCAGAGGAGGCTTCCAGGATCCCAGGCGCTCTAAATGGCCCTTCCTTACTGTTTAGGGTTTAGGATTTAGGGTTTAGGGTTTAGGGTTCAAGATTTAGGGTTAAGGGTATGGAAGGTCAAGTGGGCAAGAAAATGGAGAATCAAAACGGCTTTCAGGTATGGTTCGGGTTTGGGTTCTGGGGTCAAGTTATTAGTTCTGGTCAGGGAACGCAGAAAATGGAAGCTATGGTCTTGCTTGGGGTTTGGGGTTGGGTTGAGGGAATGAAGGGATTATCGAGCCCTACCGCAGTCCCTCTCATATGAGAATGTCTTGCCATTAACCGTGATGTCTTCCTCATTTATACCCACGACAATACTGCAATCCTTGTGTTCCATGCCTTCATTCCTCACTAACCACCATTGAGTTTCGGGGGGTCATTCACCTCAGACAAGTTCATGGTCTTGGCCGGCTTCCGCTGCTGGTGCCACGAGTGTGCTTCGTGGACATCCAGGACATGATCGGAATTTCGATCGAAATAGTGAAAATGGTCGACCGGTAGACCTGCAGCTGCCCAGTCCTCAACTGTAACTCTCCCATCCCGGTTGCCAAGAACGTCCAGCTGGGCGTGGGGACCATTGTAGTCAGGAGACTGGTTTCCCCACCATATGTCCAAAGCATCTATGAGGTCATAGCCGGTCAATCCCTTTTTTCTTGCCTGCTGAAGCCGAACCTGAAAGGGGCTTCCATAAGAGGCCAATGATTTCCCAGCCAGCAGAAACAGAAGCCATGGGATACCGCCAGCCATCTACGAGCAAATCAAGTTGTACTGACGGAGGTCCATCAACATTGACTACGTGTGGCGCTCTCTCTTCATCTGCTATTGATACCATTATTCTGCATCTGGGTGCTACTTGAACCTTGACGTAAGCATTGCAAAATTGACGGCAGCAATGTAGAGGTGAAAAACACCAAAAATGCGCACATGACAGTGCCCAGCAAACAGAGAACAAGTCCTTAACGAAGGGATTTAGGGTTCAGAGGTTTAGGCTTTGGGCTTTGGGTTAAGGACAACTGTGACTGAGAATTTCCCCTGCTCAGGACTGCAGGTCCCCCAGATGTAGATACCCAGATGTACCGTTCTCCTGCGACTCCCATGGCTAAGAATTAATAGGTACAATCACCTCCCCTCCTAGACCTCAGCTGATGTTGGCCACACTAGAAATCCAAAATAAAAGTGTTCTTTCCATGGTCTTGTCTATTCCCCTGTTGTTTCCTTTATATCGCCTCCTTAATAATTGATGCCACTTTCTTGTCCCTTCTCCGAGATATCCCCTTTAACCCTTTGAGGGGTGGGAGGTTTTTATGTAAGGGGGAGGAGATTACTACCATGGTGCCTGGGATTTAGGGCGCTGCCGAGTTTGCTCCTTCAACCCGGTGGGGTTTGCAGTGTAGGGTCTTGGGTTTAGGGTTTGGGGTTTTGGGGGTTTGGGTTTTTTTGGGGTTTAGGGTTTAGTAGTGGCCCTATCTCTTCGTCGTACATGTTGGATATAAGTCCCAGCTCGAAGAAGGTTTCTGGTCATGTCGGCTACCAACATATCCCGAAAGTTAGGTTCAATTATCCTTATTATGAGGACACTCCTCAAAAGGGCCCCCTAGTTTTAGAAGACCCTAATGTTGACTTCACATTAGTAACTATAACCACATTTAGAAAATCCCGCCACCGGAACACAATTACTACACCCACAGCTATATTCCCGGATAAAAATAATCTTTGAAGGAGAATGATTTGAACTAGATTTTACTTGATCCTGAATAGATATACTTACATTCTTGGCATTATTATTCGGCATCCCCCCCAAAACGAGATAGATGTATGGAGGGTGGCTTTTATTAGTCCGAAACCAAGATTATACCCTACATATCCCTATATATCCCTACTAATCCCTCTCTATCCCTATATATCCCTCTATATCCCTTTATATCCGTAGATTTCCCTATTAGTCCCTATATATCCCTTGTGTCCTCTTAAGCCTAAACCCAAAATTCCCTAAACCCCAAGTGTCCGAAGGCCTGCCCCGGGCGCCGATCACTACGGCTGCCTACACAGATTTAGGGGTTTAGGGTTTAGGATTCAGGGTGTAGGATTTAGGATTGAGGATTTGGCTTAAGGTTGAGGGCTTCGGGTGTAGGATTTAGGTTTTAGGGTTTAGGATTTCGGGTTTAGGGCTTAGGGCTTAGGGTTTAGGGTTCCGGGTTTAAGATTTAGGGTTTAGAGTTTAGGGCTTCAGGTCTAGGGGTTTAGGGGTTTAATGTTTAGGGCTTATGCCGGACAATATCATGCATGACTTCGGTAGTCCCACCCTTAAAGGTTTACAAGAAGGCTAATCTCCAGGAATGTATATGCACATATTATAGCTTTATCTAACTGTTGCTCGGCGGAAACTTTGAGAATCAGGGCTAAAGTTTAGAGTGTAGAGTTTGGAGCTTGAGGCGTGTGGGATGTAGGGATCATGCGGGTTGGATAAGGCATATGAGATGAAAGAGCTTCCGGTGTTCAAGATAGCATTTCATCAAGGTTCCTACCCTACTAGAACACATTCCTCAAACCCTAAACCCGAAACCCTAAACCTTAAACCCTAAATTGCGTCCTCGTCAGCTTCTGGCTAGGAATGGCCACCACGCTTTTTGTTCAGAGTTTTTTCCCGTTCAGCAGACATGCCAAAGATTCTATGCCGTCTGGAAATATGGTTTCTATGTATATACCCTTTATCAAACTCCCACAAAACCTAAAGCCTAAAACCCTGACACCCTGAAACCCTGAGCCCTTGAATCCATAAGTAATAGTACTAGTAGTAGTACTAGTAGTAGTAGTAGTAGTAGCAGTAGTAGTTGTAGTAGTAGTAGTAACAGCACTACTACTACTACTACTACTACTACTTAGCCCTGGACTCCCGTACTCCAGGCAGCTTAGACCTCGTTGACCCAAAAACCTAAACACCTCAGTCACCTGAACTCCTCAGTATCCGTAATGTAAGGGATTAGGGTCTAGGGTTCAGGTCTTTAATGTGAGGAAGAAAAGGGTTTAGGGTTTAGGGAGACCAATCCCCAATAATGGAGAGTCAAATGGAAAAAAAGAGAATGAAATGGAAACTGTGTGTACATAGAATGTAAGGTCTAAATACTTGTCCAGATCACGTTGAGGTCTAGCAGAGGAACCTCATACTATATTCATACCAGAAAAATGGGACCATGACATTGGTAATTACAAGGCTTCTGCATTACCCTACTTGAAGGCTCTTGCCAAAACCATAGCAACGTCTGTCTCTGCGTAGGACTACAACAGCTGAGTCTTCCATTTTGGGGTTTCGGGCTTAGCGTATGTTGTACAATAGCAAGAATAATAACAACCATAATAAGTACATGTTGTAAGTATCCTGGTTATCACCCACTGGCCACCAATCACTAAACATGAATCTTCAACCCCAGGCCCTGAACTCTAAATACCAAACATGTACCTATGTATTCTGTATCCCTATAAGAAAACCCCTATACACTCTGAACCCTGAAAATCAACTCTGGTATCCCTACATAGAAACCCTGAACACCAAGCATGTACCTTTAAACCCTTAACATATGCCCATACATCCCCACATAACAGAACTCCTGTAGACCCTAACCCCTCAACACAGCCCGAAATACTAGAACCTTTATAGACCCTAAACCCCTCCCTAAACCCTAAATCCTTAAACCCTAAAGCCCTAAACCCTAAACCCTTAAACCCTAAACCCTTAAACCCTAAACCCTATATCCTGAAGCCTTCGAAAGGGGCCCATAGTGTAAAGGCCATCTGAGACTCCCGCGAGACGCGTGCAAGCGCCTTTGGCTCTCCCAGCTTCGTGCCTGGGGGCAGCTATTTAGGGTTGAGGGTCTAGGGTTTAGGCTCCTGAGGTAAACGGTTTTGGGTTTAGGGCTTAGGGTTTGGGGTTCAGGGTTTAGGGTTCAGGGTTTAGGGTTCAGGGTTTAGGGTTCAGGGTTTAGGGTTTAGGGTTTAGGGCTTTGCTTGGAAATAATAATTTCAAGTGATTGTAAGGGTTATTGAGAGGGTCCACCTTTCCTTTAAACACCAACAAACTTCTGGAGTTTATGGCTCAGAACGGATAGGGGGTAGGGCTTAGGATCTACGATTTGACGCCTCCCCCTGCCCCTGACACTAACCGCTAACCTAAAATACTTAAGCTACCAGAGGGAACATTTGACCTTAAACCCTAAGCCCTAAACTCCCTGCATCCCAAAATACTGAAGCGACTATAAGGAATGTTTGATAAGGAGGGTTCGTGGCGCCTAACATTGAGATGCTTAGGTCCTATCGCATTTCCATTTCAGAAGCACTAAAAGGGTTTAGGGTGTAGAGTTTAGGGTTTAGGGTGGTCAGGATTACAGAATGAAGGGACTAGCAGTACTTCTACCATGGATGATACCTATATTTGTCAGATTCTACGCAAAGCTATCGTGATGACTGTACAAAGAGGCATCGCAAAACCAGTAAACCACTACTAACCAAAGGCCAAATACTCTCAAGCATGATCTTATCACTGTAAAATGTCATTCAACAATGATGCTGAAAACATGTGGAACATTGATAGAAGCGATCCTGCACAGCCCATAGAATACCGTAACCATGACGTGGAGATTTGTTGAACAAGACCAGTTGTGGAAGAATGCGGCCCAAGACAGCCCTTGCACATACCAAGAATTGTGCCAGATTACAGTCGCTTGGTGGTGCGAGATATCTTTCTTCAACAATAATGATTCATGTCGTCCACGGTTCTCTCAATCAACAAACCCCAAACCCTAAACCCAAGGTCTAGGGCTTTGGGGTGTGCCTCGAGACACCTGGAAAGAATAAGCACCAGGCAGATGCGCCATGACGATCTTGGGCAAAACTACCATCCTGGAGCGCAAAGCATAGTAGCATCTGTAATCTGCAGAAGAAGCCGACTGTTGGTTGGGGAAATCTCCTTGTCCCCACGAAGTACGGTGTATAGGCGATCCTAAGTGGTGTCAGACTTCCTGCATTCAGCGAAGGGTTTAGGGCTTAGGGGTTCCAATATTGAAGAATGAAACAATAAAGAAATTAAATCGAAAATACATAGGGTCTCGTGCTTAGAGTGTTTCAGGCTTAGAGGTAGAGATTTTGGAGTCAGGTCTCGGGGTTTAGATGCAGGTTGGGTTTCTCTGGGCTTTGATTTAGGGCTTAGGGTTCCTGAGATAGGATTCTAAACCCTAAACCCCAAACCCTAAAAACCCTAAACCCTAAACCCCAAACCCTGAACCCTAACCCTGAACCCTAAATACCCTAAACCCCAAACCCTAAAATCCTTAAACCCTAAACCCAAAACCCTGAACCCTAAACCACGTCGGGGTTCCCGTTTGAAGAGTGAGGGTTGGGCTGTCAAGTTTTCATGCAGCTGAGCTTCGGGAAAAGAGCCTCCTCGAAAAAAGGGGTCTCTTGTGAAAATCCGTTGATGTCATGTTTCAGGAATCCTTGTATTTGGGGATACTTTGATGAAGCCTGATTGGTTTGAAAAAAAAGTCTGCTTCCAATAAATTGTGCCAAGAATCTGCTACAAAAGTTGTTGGCCCCCAAAATGTAGCCAATCCCTAATTCCCAAACCCTAAATCCTGAACCCCTACAACCTAAACCTGAAATTTGGAGCCCAAACATGTCAATTTGCTCTTGGAAGGTCCCAAGAAGAGACCCCAAGGCCTCCAGGTCGGTGACAAAAGGCGCACCCTCCCAAGAATTTGTCATTGTCGAAAAATTAGCTATAATCTAAAATGGGTTATATAGCGAATAGAATGCCGGGATGATATACCGGTTTATGTAGGGATTATATAGAGACTATCTAGGGGTATATGAGCTACAGTCTAAACTCCTAGTATCCCCGATAATGACCCCTATAATTCTCCCCTGCATAATCCCCTATATAGCCCGCGTTCAGGAGTTGGGTTGCCATTGTCAACTGTGATGCTGGAGGAAGATTAAAAACTCGAGAAATGTGGATTGTCTGTACTGGCCCTTAGGGAGCCAGTACTTGCGGACGCTCCTTAAATCCTTGCAAAAGATCTCTTCATAGGCACTACAACAGACCACATTGAGTAAAATTTCAAAGATGACTGTGAGCAACGACAACGACTATGACAAAGACCATGACCACAAGCACCCCGACGTCCATGACGACGACGACAAAAACGACGCTGCCGATTCTCAGAACCAGGACAACCAGTGACAAACACCACCACCACCGCCGCCGCCGTTGCCGCCGCCACTGCCGCTGCCGCCAGGCCGATGCTGATGACGACACAGCAACAGGGACAACACCCAATTGGATGACGATGACGACGGCAGCACCTACTACTTCCGTTGAACGGCAGGGAGAGCAAGAGCCCAAGCAGAAGAGGGTTGCGGTAGAACATGCCTCCTCACAAACCCATCAAAATTCTTGTAGCTGCGTATAGGTTTTGCATATGCGCGTTTCCGTTCGTGACTATGTCCCAATCAGACCCCCGGAACCCTCCGGGAATCCCCATGTTTCACCAGATTACAAAGCCGCCTGGCTTTCCACCGGTCATGACTTCCTCATGTTTTACGGTGTTTCACAACGAGTCATTAGGGAAGATGGTTGGTAGCCGGGCGCCTACTGCTGCTGTTCCTCCTACTACTTACCCCCACTACTCCTACTACTCTTACTATTCCGACTACTCCTACTACTCCTGCTGCTCCTGCTGCTCCTGCTGCTCCTACTGCTCCTACTTTCGGTCCGACTTCGACTCCTACTACTACAGCTGCTGGCTACTACTGCTGTTGCTACTCTTGCTACTGCTACTACTTTACTACGGAAACTGCTACTACGGCGACTACTTCTTGGAATGCTCCTCCTTCTTCTCAGGCTGCTGCGTCCGCGCCTCCGTGCTACAACGGTTATGACAGTGATCATCATTGAAAAGAAATTTGCCTTGGCCCTGGCGAAGAGCCTTCAGAATTTCCTAGAACAACGCCCTGGCCCCTCCTCCTACCCCTACCCAGCGCGGCCGCCCCTCCGCACAACGGCCCCTGGTGGCTTTTGGATGTCAATCACAGCAAAATCATCATGAAGTCCATGTTCTTCTCCGCTCCTTCATTCCCTACTAACCACCCATTACCCTGAGACCCTAAACAATCTAGTACTTGGTACTCTTACTTCCCCACCAAAGCACCAGAACAATAGAAGCCAGAACGTTGGAACTTCAGTATCTTCCTGATAAACAAGTCGGAAACCATACCATTTCCATGTTTTAATTTTTGGGCTGCCACACCCTACACCATAAAGCCAACCTTAATTACACCCTAAACCTTAAACCCTAAACCTCAAACCCTGAACCCTAAACCCGAAAGGCCTCTCATATCAGGACTCGCAAATTTATAGGAATCCTCTAAAACCCTGAATCCACACCCAGGCCTTCTTGCCGCTGGCTTCCCAGGAAGGATCCCAGCGCCTCTAAGGGCTGATTAAGCGTTGAGCAGTTTTGGGTTTAGGCTTTGGGATTTAGGGTTTAGGGTTTAGGGTTTGGGATTTAGGGTTTGGGGTTTAGTGTACAGAGTTTGGGATTTAGGGCTTAGGGCTTAGGGTTCAGGACTTGGAGGGTCAGGGGATGTAGGTAAATAGTGGAAAAGAAAATGGAAACTACTGTTAATGTAGGGTTTAGGGTTTAGGGTCAGGGGGACCTAGTAAGTCGGTTAAAAGGGGAAAGTGTAAGCTAGTTGTTCATTAAGGTTGAAGGCTTGAGGCTTGGGGTCAGGGTGACTTAGTAAGTAGTTCAATACATATATATATATAAGCCTTGTAAGCCACATAACATCCCCGGTTATCCCCCCGCGTGTGAACCTATGGTGGATGGATTTAGGGATCAGGGTCTGGGGTTGAGGGTTGAGAGCTTGGGGTTCAGGATTGTGTTTAGGGTTTAAGGTTTGGGGTTCAGGGTTTAGATACTGTGGCCATACATGTGTGACTCTTGCTGTCGCTGTCGCTGCTTATCATTAGAGTTAAGTGACGGCGAAACCGAAAAGGGACCCCTAATAACTAATATGATTGATATTCAGATGTTTCTATAGCGCTAAACCCTAAACCTAAACCCTTGATACAAACCCTCAACTGCCTGGACGAGCGAGATCCGCTATCTTCGCCATGGGCCATCCGGTTGAGCTCCGTCCTTAATTGGATGGGGGGGTGGGGGGAGATGTTCTTTGGGGCGTTATGTAGGGCGTTTTAGGGGTTCTGGGGGGGTTGTGGAAGGGGTTTAGAAGGGGTCTGTGGGGGTTTATGTAGTGGCTTCATAAGGGTTATATAGGGAGTATCTAGGCTTCATCACAAGGCCTTCACAGGGGCTATTTGAGCTATCGTCTCAATTCCTAGTATCCCCCTTAATAACCCCTGTAACTTCCCCTACATAACGCCCTATATTCCCCTGTACAACCCCCCTTTAAGGAGTTTAGACTATAGCTCATATGGGGTTATGTACGGGTTTTATTGGTGTCTATAGGGTTTATGGCCGAATTCTTAGCATCTGGGGGAAGGATTTAAAGCTTACGGTAGGCTGTAAGGTTTAGGGCTTAGGCTTTAGAGTTTAGGGCTTAGGTTTAGGGTTTTAGGCGTGTAGATCAAACCCCTGATACTACTCAAAATCTAAACACTAAAAATAGATAAACAACGTCAGGACGTGGCGTTCTGCTCTAGAGCTTAGGGTTTGGGACTTCCAGGTCTATGGGTAAGCCATCATGGACAATCAAATGGAACAGAAAATGATGGAAATTGGGTATGTAGGGGTTTACAGGGATTGCGCCATGAGGCACTTGGAGGTCAGAGGGCGATGGTAAACTACTCATAATCTTAGAACCCAATTCTTCCTATGGTAGGTGCTTTAGCACAGGTTTAAGTTACGAGTAAGTGAGAATTACCCAGGGACCTCCAAGCAGAGTTTACCCTGAAGCCTGAGCCAATGGCCTATGGTTCAACACCTTGGGATTTGGTGCCTAGGAATGCACCTTTCTACGGCTCCGCTAAAAAATCTATTTGGTAGTTTTCCCAAAATAGAGGGACCCCAATGTAGACCCTAACATACTCTAATCCTTATTATAGGGACCCTCAAAAAAGATCCCTAATTTTGGGAAGCATCTATAATTCTATAATATGGATGCGGAAGACTCGAGCTCATATGGTTGCAGAAGCAACATTGTATGGGATGCCGCACTTCCCCTCCTTAGCTATTCCAAAGAACCAGGCTCCCAGCCATGTCAAAACCTTATTTAAGGTTCAGGGTTTAGGGTTTGGGTCTACGGGTTTAGGGTGTGTGGCGGCCCAAACAGTAAGGTTCGCTCAACATGGACCAACCAACCAACCAACCAACCAAGCGGTTGAGGGCACCCCTAGACCCTAAAGCCTAAGCCTCTAGCTTCTGCGCTGAAGATACAGCTCCATCAGCGGCTATAGGGATCGTCAGACTTACGAAGTGTACTTACGCTGGAACTGCATGCAAATCATCATAAGGAAGCCATACTTGTTGCTATGGTTTATTATGGTAATTTGACTTGGATTCTTTAACAGCAACCCAAAACTAAACCCTAAACTATTTAAAGAGCTTAGGGGCCTAGGGACCTTTCAGCTTGGCTGAGGCAGCAGCAAGCTGAAAGCCGACTTTCTCCTCCTCGAGTGATGTCGCCCCTGAAGATGCGAGTAAGATTTCGTGGTTTTTGGGTCCCTAAAATAAGGATCATCATACTTTGGAGGTCTACAATGGGGTCCCCCTGTTTTGGGACACTACCAGTTCATACTGTCATATGTGCTAAGTCCACACGGTTTAGGGTTTAGAGTTTGGTTACTGCGAGGGGGAATTGGCCCAGCTGGTATTGTTTAGGTTGGGCGCCCACCCACGAAGGGATAATGGTAACCTCTAAACCCTCAACCCTAAAGTATGTTCAGGTCCCTACATATTCCCGTACCAACACTTTGGCTGAGCGGGGGTCTAACCCAAGGTTGTGTCGTCTAAGGTTTGGGGGATAGGGTTATTAACACAAAAACACAACAGTCCCTACCATGAAGACCATCACAAAAAAAGATGGAATAGGTTTAGATGTGCCAGATAGTTGTATTCTTATGTGTTCTATAAGGTCATAAAGAGAATCGTCCATAAAAATCCAGTTTTTCCACAGGAATACCCCAGGTACGGAACCCGTGATGTCGAAAAAACCCGAGTGAAGTAACAATTGCAACCCCTGCCCATGGTGATAAAACCCACCAACCACCTAACAATACATATTCGCCGTCTAGTGTAAGACCTAGATCCTAAACTTACCCTAAACACTAAAACACTAAACCCTAAACCCTAGGTTTGAGGGGATTAGGATCCGGAGCTTTCAGTTCCTTGCCTCCCGGTGTCGGCCGGGGGTGTCTGTAGACCTTCGCGACCTGCAAGCATTTCACTAGTCTAAACTCCTAGTATCCCCCTTAATGACCCCTATAGTACTCCCCTAAATAATCCCCTATATATCCCCCTTTAAGGAATTTAGACTATGGTTCATTTTGAAAAATTGCCTCTGGAGGCAGACTAGGGGTGGGAGGGAGCAACCATTCGCAGGATAAGGACAGCCAAACTCAAATCCACGGTTAGGGCAGATTCCCATGCTGTCAACCACGCTTGGGGAGCGTGCCGATGGCGGCGGGAGGATCCATGTATCCGAGGGGATACCTGGGAGAATAGCAAGGCTATCGGACTAGCGATGACCATTATAACCATGATTACTACACCTACTTCTATAATTATTACTACTATGATTACCATGAATACTACTACTACTACTACCATTGCTACCATTATTTCTACTATTAGCATTACTATTATTTTATCATCAATATTGCAAACTATTACTACAGTTCTTAGTGAAACAACGTCAACAATGCATCTGTGTGTCCGACGCCGTTGGCCATAGAGGCATGGCCTTCAAAGAGCAGGTCAAGCTCAGGGCAAGCAAAAGGGGGGGGGGGTCTAGGGCTTAGGGCTTGGTGTTTACGACTTGGGGATCCACTCTAAGTAAGAACATACGGGCGCCTTGGTCGAAGTCTTGTCGGGCATAGCGGTCGAAGGAGCCACTTGCTACGTGACGCTCTTGTCGCTCATGCCGGCGTTCTCGGTCATGGCGCTCGTGCCGCTCATGCCGCTCATGATGCTCTGGGCGAGGTTGACCTCAGCAGATTCAAATCCTGAAGCATATATCAGGACAGGTATATTAGGGGTGTATAATGCTTACATGTAACTCCCTCCTGTAGTTGCCTTAGATGAAGCTGGCTGGATCCAGGATATGGTAAGAAGCCGACGTTTGCCACCGCCCTCACCCGGACGATACAGAACTGAGTTTTGTAGCTGTGCCCGAAGTTCTGCCTCAGCCAAGATTTAGGGTTTAGGGTTATATGGGGGATAATATAGGGGACCATTATAGGGGTCTTAAGGAGGAACCCAATAGCTTAGACTATGGCTCATATAATCATCATAACGATCAAAGTCAGCTTTGGCATTGCTACTATTGCTATTTTGTATCACTGCGACTATTGCTAGTGCACTGGTAGCACTGGCATTGGTGTTTCTATTTGTGTTAACATCACTATTAGCAGTACCATCACTAAAAGTGTTACTATAACTTTAAGTAGTGCTAGACTAAACTAGTACGACTATAAACCGCCAAAAAAATCAGGGTTTTTGCTCGCAGGTTTCCACATTCCCTAAATCACACGCCCGCCAATGTTTCTCCATGGGCAGCAGCAAACCCAGGGTTCTGAGCGTATGTTCGCTACTTCTACTTGTACGATTACAAGTCCTAGTGCTATTAGCAAGACTTTGTACTACCATATACTACCACTACCTGTACCCTAAACCCGAAACCCTAAACCCTGAACCCTGAACCCTGAACCTTGAACCCTGTCCCTAAACCCAAAAACCCAGGACTGCGCAACAAATCTGAAGGCTCAGGCTAATCGATGTGAGAGATTGGTTCCTCCTTGCGCTGGCCTCTGACATGGTCAATTTGGGGGGCACTCAGACTCCTAACCCTATAACCCGTAGCTTAGGGTGCTTTCGTGGGTTATGGGCTTAGCTTCCTTTGACGGGGTTATGGCGATATGTAGGGCTTAGGGCCCAGGAGTGTTGAAGGCTTGTGTTGCTGTTAAGGGAAGTTCCCAGAACATAAGCGCGAGCGCTGGGGTGTCCTCTGAAAAAATAAAAACCAACATCGACACCAAACACCTGCTGGCTTTTCTCTTGCAAAGTTGTTCCTCTAACAAGGCAAACATGCTGTTGTTCGGAGTTTGCCGAGGTGGTTGTACCCTTTTCTTACTGGTTTTTAGTAGAAAATCGGGGAAGATCATTCCTATATAATCCCTGTATACTATTCTCCAATACTCCTACTAAGAACCGGTAAGTTTTGGACAATGGGGCATCCGATTGGCGAGTCCTCTGCGCCTTAGCCACGTGTCCCCCAGGCTGGATTTTGTGCCTGTCCTTACTGGTCGTTAGTAAGGAATGAGAGAATATAACCCCGCTATAATCCCTATAACATATTCCCTTATTCCGTACTAACTAACAGGAAGTATCATCCATCCCTGAACCCTAAACCCTACACGCTAAACCCTAAACCTAAGCCCGAAGCCCTATATCCTAAACCCTGAACCCTGAACAGGACCCCATGACATCCCTTCGCAAGATCCTTTGCCTCCCATCAGCCCGGTGGCATGGGTAGGTGGACGAGGGGTCAGAAACGCTAACAGGCCCTGTTTAGCGTTTAAGGCTTTCTTGAATTAATAAGAGAATGGAAGCTACAACAGGTTTTTTTGTGGTCAGGGAAAGAAAGAGAAAGAAAACGGAAACTGTTATCTTGTTGGGAGTTTATAGGAGGAAGGTTACACTGTTTCAGGGTACAACTCGTCAGCTTGTTTCTCACAACAAAGGTCATCTTTCGTACCCCGAATTCTTTGGACCTTTGGCTCTGCACAGCTTTAAAGAAAACACCCACCGATCCTGCCTGGCGGTCATTGCAGGGACTGCCCTTTCGCCAACTGATGGCTCCCCCCGCTGGGAGGATGTGAGCATTACCTGCCAGATAAGTTGATCACCCTGGGGGTGGTTCTAGTTGGCAACAACTGTAATGCGTATGATCTTGGAAGCCTCTACAATGGTCGGTAAACCCTAAACCGTAAACAGTCGTGGTGAGGATGGTGAGTCTCAAGAACAACGGATCTCCTTGCACAGCTTTCACACAATCTGCAAAAGGCCTGGCCTAAGCACGCCAACAAGCTTGCCATGCAGGACACTCAAGGGTTTAGGGTTTGGGGTAGAGGGTTTAAGGTGTAGGGCTATAGCAGTTTGCAAGGGAACAAGTGAAACCAATGCAACTGTCTGGATTCAAAAGGCTGCTTGTCAGACGGTGGGGGATTCTGTGTTGGCTGCTGGGTGCGTGTTGTCGTGTCTGCAGAGGAGATTCTCGCTAATGGGCCAAGGTGGCTGAAGAGCGAAACGGATAAAGCAAACTGTTCTGTGCAAGTGCTCTGCATTGCTGCTAAAAATATAGGGGTTATATTGGGGCTATACTGGGGCTTTGTATATAGCTTGTGTTGCTGTTAGTACCATTATCGCTACATGTTGGAGCACAACACTGCCGATGGGAGCTTGACGTGCTGGCAGCTTTCAGAGCATTCAATGACCCACCTTGCACGATCTTCAGCTGGCCCTTGTTGTAAGCGCTGTGCCTCCAGCTGGTGTCTGCTAGGCATGCACATAGCGGAATTGCAGCGATGATACGACGAGATTCGCAGGATTCGGACGAATGCCGTGATGTTGACTGGCACAATCGGAGGACTGTTCATAACATAACCATCATGACGAACACATGTTTCACAGGCGGGAATAATGATGACGATATTTTCTACAACAAGATGATATTGGTGATTGTCCCTACGACCCCCTTTTTGGAATCCCAGTTGCCATTTCATGTTCCATTCTCATTTGATTCTCCATTATTGGGCCATATTGTATTCATAGCCTTCCTTCATGGAAGCACTGCAAAAGAAAGGCGAAAGCCCGCCTGCATTCAGAAACGTGAGCCGGAAATGCCCCCCAATGCCTGCACGGGCAAAGGCCAAAGGCACAAAAACACTCTGCGAACGCTAAAGCCCAAACCCTAAATCCTAAACCCTAAACCCCAAACCTTCCACGGCCACAAGGTAAGATTCATGGTAAGGTTTGCAAGAACTTTTTCGGCAGATGCGCTGCGCCCAACCGGCTTTCAGCAGCAGGCTGCCTGGCGGGGATAGGAAGAGCCCGCAACTTCTACGTCAAGGTTCACAGAAGGCTACAAGTGAGGTTATAAGTTATAGGTCCTCTGAATTAGATTATGGATTGGGATATACGTATCCTGGTTATAACCCCACTTCATGAAAATTCAAGGAACCTGTGAACATCCCAGGCCTGTTAATGAATCTTCTTGGGCGGGGGTGTCGCTGTCCGTGCGGAAGCTCCCCTGACGTGGACCTGTCTCTGCAAACCAGGGCAATGCATCTCAACACTGACAGCTTGAGAAAGAGTAGCCCTAAACCCTAAACCTTAAAACTCTAAACCCTAATCCCCCTCACTCCTTATATAATCCCTATTATCCCTATAGCTTCCATTCTCTTTCCATTATCCCAATATAACCCCAATATAACCCCAATATACCCCCAATATAACCCTAGGGGTGTTCATAACAATCCCATTCTGAGAAATTCCCATATCTCGCAGAGGGCCTTCTCCTTTGGCAAGGCCGCAGCAGTCACTCCAACCGCTTTGCTGCTTGTCTGCCACATGCAGAACGTGGTTAAGGGTTTAGGTTCAGGGTTTAGGGTTTAGGGTTTAGGGTTGGATACTGGGAACAGTTAGATAGTATCTATACTGTAGTTATATATAGCCCTTGACAATACCCTTATTATAGACTCTTGCTGGGCAGGGGCAGTCCCAAGGTTTAGGGTTTCAGAAGATCAGGAAGATCACTGAAGAAAGCTTCCCCGAAAGCCTCTGACTGGATGTTCCTGCCTGTGTGCACGACGTAGAATCCACCACCTGACTATTGACCTGGCTGCGATTAAGGTGATGGTTTAGGGTTTAGGGTTTAGGGCTTAGGGCTCAGGGCTCAGAATTATCGGAATGTTTTGAAGAATCCAAAAGACAAAGCCTTGACGCCAGTCGTCTCAGCTTGTGCCCAAGACATGGCGGGTACAGCCTGCGCATCACTGATATTCAAGAGGATCCAGGGCGTGGGCCAAGAACTGATATGAGCAAAAGTCTAAACTCCTCCCCTTCATGAGCCCCATAATACTCCCCTATATATAACCCCCTTCAAAGGAGTTTAGACTATAGCTCAGGTGGTGAAAGGAAGCTTCACGAGCCCCTTTGATGAGGTGAGCACTCCCCTTTCTTTGATCGCTACGAGGGCTACATTTTGGGTGATGAGCTTACGAACAGGGTCCTTTCGAATTGGCCAAACATTATGGTCCTGTCTTCAGCGCATGCAAAAAATGCTCAAGAGCTTGAGAAACCCTGAACCTTATCTCACTGTGGGCTATTACTATCCAGGGAATAAAGGAACATATCCCTTAGTCCCTATGTAACAAAACTCCATTCTGAACTGACCACCAGTCAGTCATACAACATGTTGATTGCCCTCTCCCTGGATTGTGGTAGACCAACACCTATCTAGAACCAGAATTACAAGCAGGAAGCCATCAAGAATTAACAGCGTCGCGTAGACAGCTCTAGGAGGGCCGACACTCATTTGAGCTGTGGTCTAAACTCCTTCTGTCCTCATTCATAACCCCCGTAATACTCCCCTATTTAATCTCCTATACAAGCCGGCTTAGGACTGTAGCTCATTTCAAGGTAGCCATAAGCAAGTGATCAGTGCTCGGAGAATTTGCGTGCACACCGCTTGTGAGCTGACACCTCGACAACTGCCACAACTCATCCCCCTGACCAGACAACCCATTGGAATTTCCCAATATTAGGCGTACCCAGCAGAGGAGCTTTACAGGAGGTATATAGGGGCTATATAAGGTTATATCGGGTAATATGTATATATATAAAATGTATATCTATTGATATATCTATTCATTTAATTTCACTTATCTGTATTTATAATTCTGGTATTATAATTCGTGTACAGATTTGAGCTGCGGCAGTGCGTGCATATCTGCTCCGCTCCGCCGAACCAGCGTACAATGAAGCGGCCTCAAGGTACATTTCGGCTGTGAAACTTTGTCCTCGACACTAACCTTTGAACCTAAACTCTCCATCCTAACCCCCAAAGATCCACAACCTTGACCACCCAGCCCTTAATCTAAAACCCTGCGAGATAGATCGTGTCAGCCGCTGCCAGCCTCTGAACCTTCAACTTCGGTGCCAACCAGTCGGTCGAAGTACGTTAGGAAAGGCGCATAGTTGCCCCAAACCTATGTCGAGGCTTTTCAAAATTGGGGTCTGGGGACCTAAAATGGATCTCAAGAAGATTCTGGGGTTTCTCACGGATGTTATGAAGTATGTTGAGAAGCTCCCATTTGTTTTTGCCCATAGCATCAGGCTGCCACACCCTCAACCCTAGACCCATACAAGCAGGGTGCCTTGAGAGCAGGGAGGTTTTGACATTGAGGAGAACTGTTTGGTTGATGGCCAAGTCCCAGAAGCCATAAACCCTAACACCCCAAGGTTTTAGGGTTTAGGGTTGAAGCCCTCAAAAAACGGGGGAAAAAATGCCTTTGGTGGATCTTAGAAATGGATGAAGATGTAAGGAGTTTAGGGCTCAAGGTGGGAATATGTATTCCTCAGAGGTGCACTGTCAAGGATGGCTTTCAGAAATTCCCACAGGGTTTCGGGTTTGACGTCCAAGAAGTTTAGAGTCTAGAGTACTACGTTGGGAGTTACGGTTGTGGCAGAACATTTTTAAGCTTAGACTTGAGATATAAAAAAATAGTGTTCAGGGTTGTAGTAGAACCTGTTTTTCGTTTGTCAAAGCTTCGTGTTGGGGAGTCGCTTTCACAGCTCTATTATCCGAGCACGGCAGCAAAAATATGAATTGTCTCTGAATGAATCAGGACAAGAATCGACTGCATGATGCAAGTGATGGTGCCTTATCTGTGGCAGGCGCCAACTTTCTGCGTTCATTGTTCTGACTCCTGCTGCATGAATGCACTTCACAGTTGGATGAACAGAAGAAACTACTGCTACTGCCATGTCTGGGACTGTGTGACAAGACTACATCAAAGCAAATGTTGCAGTAATTGCATGCCGAGAAGCATGCTGCCCCCATAGTTCCAGGCAGTCAACAAATTCATGACGCATCCGAATGGAGTCTGTCGCCAACCAGTGTGAGCCTTGCACAGTTCTGTTTCAAGACTGCAGTGCCATCACTGCCCAAGAATAAAGTGGGATGTTGCTGCTGCTGAGAGCTGCCACTCGCTGTGGCTGCGGCTGCGGCTGCTGCTGCTGCTGCTGCTTCGTACTGCTGCTTCTTCGTTCTGCTGCTCCTTCGACTTCCACCAATGCCACTACTAACCCTGCCACAACCAACCAACGCCGGCACAACCATCACTAGTACCAATGCTGCTTACAGAGAATGGCAAAACTACTTTACGGCTTCCCACGGTTTTTAATCACTTCCAGAACTGCCTAGTCTTTGCAACCCTGTTTTGTGAGGTGATTGCTGCGCTCGCAAATTCAACTTACCAGTGTTTCGAGCTAGCCTGCAAAATATGTCCTTCCACATGTGCCCGTGCTGTTAACTTAGGCTCCTTAAACCCTGAACCCTAAACCCTCAATCCTAAACCCTGAACCCAATGTCAACCCTAGCCCTGAGCTGTAGTCGATCTGTCACATCGCTCCTCAAGACTCATCAGGGTGTACAGGCTGTACCACACCTTAGCTTATAGTCCGCTTAAGTAGATAGAATATGGGATATATAGGGATCTTATTATATTATACCTACGGGCCATATTCTATCTACTTACGGGGGACTATAGGGTTAGACGTTTGGGGATCACACCAAGAGTAGCACGGTCATAGGGATCAAGTGTCAGTTTGGACCCTTTGTTTTGCGTAGGGCTCTCAATGGTTTCCATGAATTAAGGATCATCTTTTGGATTTCAGGCTTCGCATCAGGTGAAGATGAGTTCAGGCCTTGAAGCAATTCCTGGATCCGAAGTGAAGATCCTGAAAACTTGATCCCCAACAAAAACAAGACCGACTTCTAATCCCAAAATCCATTGAACCTTAATTGATGTGGACATTTTGTCAGATCCGTCATAGTCCTTGCATGGTCTCAAATGTCCTATCCCCTTTTCCTGCAGTTGCCCTGGAGATACTAGTTCTACGTATACTAAGTTTTGCACTTGTTTAAAATTCATCAGCTGTTCACTGCGCTATAACTACAAAAAGCAGAACATGTCATATAGCGTCAGGTCAAAGTCGACTCTTGCATGATCTCTACACCTCGACCCTAGACCCTCTATGAACCCATTTGCATCCTGAACCCTAATAATACCTCTATTAAGCCCAAACTATGTAAAGCCGAAATCCCGCACTGAGCCCGCCACCCAACAAGTGAACGGATGGGCCCCACATCCAGCAGAAGCAAACATTGGGAGGGTAAAGACTGTAAGGAACTCCATGAATTGCACATGGGGACCGACCTGAGTTTGGAAAGCTGACGAATCTTCGTCTCTGGTTTGTAGAAGTTCCCAGGCTCTTGCGCGACCTGCACAGCATAAGATGTTGCGCCAGCTTATGGCGCACCAAAAGACGGTAACATCGAGACAACATGACGGAACAGTACTGCTTCTCCAGGCTTCCAGGATAGATACTTGTTCTGAGCCGCCCTAATCTTACTGGTTCTTCGTAGGGAATCAGGCAACATCAGCCTGATATAACCCCTATATAACATTTTCCCTTGTTCCCTACTAAGAACTAATGAATAATGTTTGTTCAAAATGTTTCAAGCAGCTTCAATCTGAGCAGAATGACCTGATACTCCAGCATCCAGTAGATGTTCAAAATACCTGTCCCCCAAATGAGCCATAGTCTAAATTCCTTTCAAGGGGTTGATATCGCGGATTGTATAGGGGACCGCTATGGGGATTATCAAGGGGATACTCGGAGTTTATATTCTAGCTCAAATGGCAATAATGCAGGTTCTCATGTATGTCAGGATCCCACTTGAAGGAAGTGCGTTCCGAAAGGTCCCTTCCTTACAAGGACCTTAAGAATAACCCTGATCTGTCGGTGCTACCCAGCTGCTGTCACGAAGGTCTCCTTATACTCATGATGTACAGAATGGATGTACTTCCAGAAGCCTCTGTGCCGATGCCACTGCCAGTGCATGTAGCCATAGGCTGCATCCGTGATCACCACGCAGAAGGCAAGGTGCACCTTAAGGATTGTTTTTCAAGAATTGTTGGGGTTTCCCAAAATTCGGGATACCATTTTGGTGGTCCCAATTATAAGGATCACCCTATTTTGCGAAACTACCTCTTTGAGCTTGGGAACCTCTTTGCTCACAACGCTGAAAGACTCTAAACCCTAAATCCTAAACCCTGAAAGACTCACTTCACAGGCGCCTGCAGATCCAAACGCTGCCAAATGATAGGGTTTATCAAGGGGTTATGTAAGGATAATGGAAAACAAAATGGAAACTACTATATAGTATATAGAGTTTACATAGGGACAATGGACTGGAAAATAGAAATTACTATATAGCATACAGGGTCTATATAGGGATGATGGAAAAGAAAATAGAAACTACTCTAGGGTTTAGGGTTGAGGGCTAAGGAAATACAAAGACAATGGTTTGAGGCTTTCAGGCTAGAGTTAGAGGCGGATTAAAAAGGGGCAAGCTCCAATTTTCCTTGCCTCTGCATTAGCCTGAGAAATCAGGGGCTGCAAACAAGTTAATCGAAATATGGGAAATTCCTTACTCAAAATGCACCCCTCGTTTGGAATGGAGACGCCCAACTAGCTTGCGGTTCCTCGCGCTGGCCAAAAGGTGACTCCTGGGAAAGTTTTGGTCCACCCAGCAAACATTCCAATGCAAAAGGGAACGCGAAGCCTCGTCAAGGCTGAGGGTTTAGGGTTTAGGGAACGAACGTCACACATCCAGACAATCAACAGCACCCAGGCAGAAGACTGGTCACCAACCAATAAGGACAAGGAAATAGCGATGGTAGCAACATGCGTAATGAGCAGCGACAGCAGTAGTAGTAGTCATCATGCAAATTCTAGCTCATACATATAGTTAAAGACAGCCACCCCACCCCCAACATTAGATATGTCCGCCATTATGGGAGTCTCGTACAAGTCCCTCATTGTGGATATTTCACCTTAGGGGCGGTGGGGTGTTCATTGACGGTATAGGGTTTAGGGATAGTGGAAAGTTTCCAAATGGGAACTGGCATGGACCCGAGACTTATGTAGGGGTTATACAAACCCATTCTGCATTGTAGGGGCCTGAGTAGTAGTTAACAATATCATTTTTGAGGACTACTTGAGATACCCTATACAGGGATTACGCATGGAGCGTCAGAATATTTCGGATTCAGGCCCCCCGAATACAGTATGCACATTGCACCCGCCATGTTTGCCTTTTCTGCAATTGATGCATCTGTAGGCTGTTCGTAGGGGGAATTAAGAAATCACACACGATAAACAGAAGGGCCCAAGCCAAGACCTGGAAAAGAAACCTGTGCAGGTTTAGGGTTTAGGATTTAAGGTCACAAAGCTGAGCCTGCTACGGCCATTTCGAACACTGAAGGAGCTTGTGCTGGAAGCTCCAGGCTACAAGCATCAAGGCATGTCGCCTCAGACCCAATCATTGCACTCAACACGCATCTGAGGCACGGCTTACATCAAACTTACTTATTCGTGGCCAGTAGGGAACAACGACATGTAATCCCTATATAATCCCCATATGAACTAGAGATTACCCCTCCCCTATATAACCCCCTTTAAGGCATTTAGATTATGCCCAAACCCTAAACCCTGGCTCATTGTCCCTTCTTGCCTACTTGCTCCCAGTAAGCTTCAGTTGCTTCAGAGGCTCCACCCATGGACTGGTGTACGGGACTGGGCCACCCCTGGCACAACACAGAAAGACTTGGGGTTTAGGGTTTAGGGCACCCAAATGAACCTACATATTCCTCTATAGGAACGTAGGCAAAGATGTGTATACACAGAGACACAAAGGGTTAGTCTAACCCTATACATCACTGTGTATACACATTTGTGTCTACATCCCTAACCGGATCTTGTAGGTGTAAAAGGGATGGCCTAGAGGGACTTAATGGGATCTTTACAACAGACTTTAGTGGGATCTTTACAACAGGGAACCCCAAGAATAGAGTAGGAATATACCTACCAGGATCCTTCTGTTCCCATTGTTCCTACTATACTTTGGTCTAGGGATCTAAAACCATAAGCCCTAAACCGAGTAAAGTCTCCTGATGGCCTGGCCTGATGAGCATCAGAGCGGTAAAGCTGCCAGTGAAAGGCAGGACCTTCACCAAGTCGGTTTGGCGTGCAAAGTTTAAGGTTTCGGGCTTAGGGTTTAGGGTTTAGGGTTTAGCTGCGCAAAATGAAAAGACATGTCTGCCAACCCTAAACCGTAAGCCGTGAACCCTAAACCCGTGGATCAAACAAAAATTGCAGGGCTGAAAACAGCTGGCCCTAGAGCATGTCCTAAGCAATCACAAGTTTGGACACACCTAAATGGGAGTTTCTCAAAACATTCCCCAACTATCCCACCCTATAATCCTGATCTATTCTCTATATGTCCTAGGGTCTCTTAGGACCCCTGTTTTCTAGAAACCCTCAACCCTAAAGCCTAAATCCCCACATGTCTCTGAGGTTTGCGCTGTGAGCTGCGACAGGAGCGTGCGTTTCAAGCCAAGATCACGACCTCTGACCAAAGCAGCCGACTTACCATGGGGTTTAGGGCTTAGAGTTTAGGGTTTAGTTAGGGTTTAGGTCTAAGGTTTATTTAGCGTTTAGGGTTTACGGTTTAGAGATCAGATCGGTATTATGTAGAGACTGTTCAGAGATTGATTACGGATCATATGAGGTTTAGAGGTTAGGAACTGAATGGAGAGGCTTAGGGTTATCAACCCAATAATGTTTGGGACGTAGGATTTAGGTTTAGGGGTTTAGGTCAAGATTAGGGTTATTACTATACCCCAATGACAGAGATTCAAATGGGACATCAAACGGAAAATGACATTGAAACTGAGGTTACAGAAGGATTGACAGACATGGCATAAATGCGGGCCCCGTTTCGTTACCCGGTATTTTGGGAGCGATTTTGTAGTTTGGACTGTTCACCCAAAAGAAGCAGAATTTTGACAACCTACCCCCTAAGCGCTAAACCCTAAACCCTAAACCCCTCAACCCCTAAACCCCTAAACCCTAAACTCTAAACCCTTTCTCTCCCTCTGAGCACCTCCCCAGTCGCCAGCTGGTCGGCCATGTGCCATCATCTTTTGGACGAAGGGAGGCCTGTCGGAAGGTTTAGGACTTTAGGATTTAGAATTTAGAATTTAGGGTTGAGGGTTTAGGGTTCAGGGTTGAGGGTGAAAATCATGGGTTTGCCTACCACTCCCCCTATACTACCGCTCCTAGGTTGCCCACTTAATTATCTGTAATTCGCCCACATTTTCTCAGGAAGGCACTTGAGGGGTCCCCGGTAGGGCAACCCATACAAAGGAGCTTGGGGCCTGCTTGGAGTAAGTAGGTCAATAACCCCTATAAGCCATGTACTAACCCCAATTATCCCCATTATGAACATACTAAGTCCCCAGGACCCTCCCTAAACCCTAAACCCAAACCCTCCAAGTAGGGGGCTGAACCAAGCATCTGCACCTCCACCAATCCAGGAACAGGTACACCACGCAGGTTAGCACCTGACTACTGCGGCAAGCTGGCTTGCTCCAAGCTTGGAACTGTGTTTAGGGTTTAGGGTCTAGGGTCTAGGGTTTAGGGTATGGCCTCCTAAGAACAACAACCCCACGCCCAAAATGTGGTACCATTATATCTAGGGGAAATGGCTGCCAAAAAGCATGGGTGGCAGCGTAGGGCACAATGAAGAAGAGAGGCGATGAAGCTGCTGACAGTTGGCGAACCTTGACACAGACGGCGATTTCCCAAAATTACGTGTCCCCTATTGGGGGGGCCCCTATAAGAAGGTCTATCATGTTTTAAGGTCTACAGTATTTCGGGTTCTACCAAATTTTGGGGTCTATACTGGGTCCCCCTATTTTGGGGAAACGACCATATCAAAACCTAGGACAAGCTCAGCTGTTGAAGGCACCAGGAAATGTAAGTTCCAAGCAAGATCATATGGGCCCTGCAGGAGGCTGCCAGGTGTACCAGATCTCCAAACCAAGTTCAAGGCATGACCTCCGAACATTTCTGGGGTTTAGGGTTTGGGGTTTAGGGTATAGGGTTTAGGGTTGAGGGTTCAGGGTTTAGGGTTCAGGGTTTAGGGTTTAGGGTTTGGGTGCCAAAAACTCCATCACTGCCTGCAAGCAAAACGGCAAGTACGTGGAAGGCCAAGAGGAAGCCTTCGTAGCAGCCACGGCCAGCAAAAAGCGAAACCATTCTGAAAGGTATACTATATCATATCATGCTCTATCATATTGTATTATATTATGTTATATTATATTCTGGCGGACACTTCTCTTGCAAGAGACATCGAGGTCCCAACCACAAGTGATCTGTGGGAACCTCAGTGGTCCAGTAGCCAGGGCTTTCCCAAGGTTAACCTTTTTGCGTATATCGCGCTTCATATTAACCTTAAAAGGCTAAACCCTAAATCCTCAACCCTAAACCCTAAATCCTAAACCCTAAATCCTAAACCCTAAACCCTCAACCCTAAAGCCTAAATCCTAAACCCTAAACCCACTGGACAGATAGGGAACTGATCCACAGTTGGCAGGATGATTGGATCGAGCAAGCCCTTCAGCCGCTCACCTGGCATGCTTCTAAGGTTGAAACCATGGGTCCCTACTGTTGATACTAAGAATCCTGCATGACCTTAGTATACTATAGTGCCATTATTCCCAAGGTTTCAGGTACTTAGGGTCATGCAGGATTTGTAGTATCAACCGTAGTATGGGCCCTTAACCCTGGCATCCTTATATACCTACTCTGTACCTTATATGTACCCTTAAGGGTCCCTAGAATCACCCTAAAAAGCCTCAGGGCCCACATTAGGGGCCCATACTTTTAACCTTAGAGTGCTGCTTTGGACTCTCATGGGGGCTCTTAGGCTGATGCGACCCGGAGCAGACTGCAAAACCCTGGTAGACATAGAAACGGGCGGTTCTAGGGTTTAGGGTTTAGGGTTTAGGGATGTATTGGTATGACACCCAATAATGGAAAATCAAATGCAAAACAAGGGGAAAATCACACGAAAATTAAAAGAAACTTGCATCATTTTGGATAAGGTATGCGGTAGCTTCCATAAACTCAGGGCTGCAACAATACACAACAACGTTATTCCTTATTACGCGAACCCCCACAGAGGGACAAAAAGGTTCTGGAGACCCTAAACCCTAGGTGATGGCACATTTCTAGGTATCCCACATGTTTCAAGCCCTTACGCTACAAGAAGCCCTGAAGAAAACACATTTGCACAGCCCCGAACCACACGCCTTCTACCCCTACGCTTGCCAACATACAGGATTTAGGGCTTAGGGATACCGACTCTTTGTACCCCCACCTGAAAAAAGAAGGACCCAAATCCAAAACTGGCTGGTTGCTAGTGGGGAGTGGAGAAATGGATCCCTATAACCCCTATATGCCCCAACAATCAGGCATTTTGCGTGTTCTTCTACGTTCCCTCTTTCCCTATCCTACACCTGAAACTCTAAACCCTAAACCCCAACATCTAGATGGTGGTTTCCATGTCTCTTCCATTCCTCCAAACAACCCAAAGGCCTGCGTTTGTAAGCTTCCGCCGGCTCATAGGCCGCTTCGAGTCCATTTTTGAATTCAAGGGGTTCGGCGTTTAGGGTCATAATGATAATGATCAAGGGCTTAGGGTCCATGTATCTCTTATGAAAGTCGGGGAATCTTTAAGTGATATACGGGCGCCCTGATAGGAGTCCTTCTTGAGGATTATGTAGGCAGTCTGCCAGGATTTCATAATTAGGGTTTAGGGTTTAGGGGGTCTGCGAGTATGCAGCATGAAGATTGCCATGTGGGACTCACATGCTAAGAGCAGCCAAAAACTTGCGCACACATCCAAGGCGTGCAAGAAAAGCAGGGACGTGGGAGTTTCTCAAACTTAGAGCTACCCAATATACATGTGCATATATAATCATATATATATACACCTTAGGCATATCTCTATATATATATATACCCATCTTTGCTAGGATCTTAAAAAAAAATTATGCACCCAACAAAGATTACAATTGATTTTGACAAACTCCCTCATGAAAATGTTTGACAGATGGCAAGTGTCTCTCCAGTGACAGTCGCGGCCTATCCGTTTCATGCAACTCTTGTAGACCTTCCAGCGCTTCGACCATATCCTGCATCAGAACGCTAGCTGCTGAGTGATATTGTTGCTCAAGCTATTTGGCGAAAAATGTCCTACCACACTGCTGCTCCAGTTATTCTTAAAACATGTCATGACTCGGTGGTGGTTGCAGGAGTAGGAGGCTATGAGATGCATTGAGCTGATCTTAGCCATGATTTCAGTATCTTACTGGTGCTTAATAAGAAACAAATAAATTAAATCCTTATACAACGCCTATGTAATACACTGTATTCCCTTATTCCCTACTCAACCCACAGTAGGATATTGGCAACCTTACTGACAAATGATCGTGAAAGCCTGGAATCTCAAATGTGAACTGGACTCTGATCATCTGCCCCTGCACCTGAAGATTTGTTCGATCCAGGAACATATTGCGGTTTCCGAAAATAAGGGGCGCCGTTTTTAGCGGTACTTGGGGTACGTGATGGGTCTATATTGGGATCCCTCTATTTTGGCAAACTACCATATGGGGCCGAATGGACCCCCAGTATATATGCTCGCTGGAACTCCTAAGGAAGTTGCAATACACTCACCGTCGAAAAGAACGCTATCTTCACCCAGCCCAAGGAACACTATATACTCCCCCCGCAAACTCAAGAAAACCTAAAACCCTGACCCCTAAACCCTGACCCCCTTGAGGCTGCTGTTGCTTAGCCGTCCTCCTGATTGGCGTCCTCCGAGTGCAGGAGTTCCAGCAAGTAACTCCAGACAGCACAAGTTCTTTGGTTCGAGGGTGTAGGATTCAGGGTTTGGGGTTTATGGAAATTATGTGATCTATAGGATTCATAGGGTTTATAGAGTTAGCAGGGTGTCTAGGGCTTATAGACTTTATAGGATTTAGGCTTGAGGATCTCTATCAAGTGGCAGCTTGAATGAAACTCGGGTTAGGGGATTCGTTTTACCTGCTGTTGTGGGCCTTGTATACGGAAAGACAACATGAGCTATGGCCTAAACTCCCAGTATCCCTCCCTTCACAACTTTCGTAGTCCCCTATATACTCCCCTATATAATCCCCCCATGAAGGAGTTTAGTCCCTAAACCCTAAATCCTAAACCCTAAATGAGCTATAGTCTAAACTCCTAGTATCCCCCTTAATAACCCCTATAGTAGTCCCCTATATAATCCCCTAGATGACCCCCCTT
>CAJNIZ010038824.1:9643-38490 GCA_905231905.1 Symbiodinium pilosum | reverse complement strand
AGCTAACTCTTCTTCGGACTAGGGTCAGTATGGGACCTCGACCAGCCAGATTTCCTGCTCTGGTCTCGGCTGCCGTCGCTTGTGGCTCGGCGGGCTCGCTGCGGCCCGCTGCCTAGCCGGCAGCTAATTAGGGCCTTGCTCGCAGCTTTTGGTTTAGGGTTTAGGGCTTAGGGTTTAGGGATCCCTGCTTGCAGCCTTACTGAGGGTTCGTAGGGAATAAGGGACTATATACTCCTCATGTACTCGCTGTACAACACATTCCCCTATCCCCTAGTAACACCCAGTAAGTGAGACCGCAAACACTCGTCAAACCCGTTCTTGTGACAGGTCACGCGTAGGAAGATTCTTTGCTCAGCTAGCTGTACTTGCTGCCATGCCATTGTGACGCACACGACTGTTACCTCTACGAATATGAAACGTATGCTGCAACTGTCACTACAATTGTACTCGAAGCCCTGTACATCAGCTGGGAGCATGATCTTCGTGTAGACACAAAAATTTACTAGTACCAGGAAGCCATACTATCTACCTGCGCCGAATGGCCCAACTTAGTTAGAGTTCCTCAACAGCAACCCGGTTGCGGGGTTCAGGTTCACTTACTGAGGGTTAGCAGGGAATAAGGGGATATCTCATCGGGATAACATATAAGGCTTCCCTACGAACGACCTGTAAGAGAGGGCACAAGGCTGCAGGCGGAAAGATCGGCCGTCGAGGGAATGGAGTTGGATCTTCTCTGGGTGGTCGTGGAGGGGCCTTGGCACAAGATTATGGAGCCGAAGCTTCAAGGTGATAGCACCCCACAGCCTGACGCGCTGCCCGGCACGCACCTGCCGAAGGCTCGGGTGTTTGTTCGTGGGCATGAAGGAATGGAAAAGAAAACAAAAACTGTTGCAAAAAGGGACTCTAGCAAAGCTGCTATAGGGATCCGTTTCTCCGATCCCTACGAACAATCCACAAGAAGGTGCTGAACACCGGTGAGCCCCACAGGGCTTGCAGATAGAGACCTTGGCCAGCACCTCCTCTAAGTTTCCGGAGCCTTGGTAGAAATTGAAATTTCAGCTGGTCCTTGGAATTATAAGTAGCAGCCTTAAACCCTAAAGCCTAAAAACCTAAACCCAGTAAGAATCATGCTCAAGGAGCTGTTTGCCTCTCCCCCCTCGCCGCACGAGTATGGTGGCAACAGTGGCGGCAATGGCCTCAGCAGCGCACCCACAAATGGAAAACGAAACGGAAACTAATGAAAAGGATTACAATAGTACCTTCCCCAGATTTAGAACCCTATTACATCATTTTGAGAACAACCCATTTGGGGGTCCTTCTACTGAGGGCTATGATAATTGGAGCCCCGGATTTCCGGAAACCCTAGAGTTTAGGGTTTAGGGTTTAAGGGTTTACTGCTTAGGGTTTAGGGTTCTTTGACACCCTTGACGCACCTTTTCTGTGCAAGCCGAAGCTAGGACCCTGCTTACTCACATCCACTGCATTCGTGCTGGATGCCATCACCACACACTTCGCCATCAAGCTGAGTGGGTTTAGGGTTTAGGGTATGAATGCAAGGCACAGGCTCTGCGCGCACACAGATACTAACAGCCCTGGCCTAGTAAACTTCAAGTCGAGAAAATCCCGGACACACCCCTAAATCCTAAATCCTAAACCCTAATCCAGGGTCATACCCCCACCAATGCACATTCTAACAAGTCTGGCGACGAGCACAAGATGGTCCACAAATGTTGACTCTTCATATGAGCAGTAGTCTAAAACACTCCTTGAAGGAGGTTATATAGTGTTGAGGGTTTAGGCTAAACTCCGTAAAGGGAGTTAGATAGGAGGAGCGTTTTATTGGTTATTCAGAGGGAAGGAGTTTAGACAATGGCTCATATGAGCTACAGGCAGTATTACCGAAATAACTAATGGACATGGGCTCCTCGTCATTAGGGACTATATTAAACACTACAGGAAACTAAAAGAGAGATCCCCTATGTCTACCCTCAATAAGGCGAATATTGACAATAGCTCACATCACCGGTGGAAACCCGACCAGCCCTGCGTGGAAACGACGGAACAAGAATCCGAGCCTCGCGCCAGGGGGCAGGAGGCTGTCAGAGCTCTTTCATGACCTCTCTGAGGGCCCTCGATGTAGGTACTTCTCGACCAGCTGCTCCTTACTAGGAGGTGACTTGAACGTTTGTTCTTGGCTTGCATGTCTGGATGTATATGGGGGTTTCCCAATATTAGGGGTACCTTCTTGGGGGTCCCCATTATAAGGACTATAGTATATTGGGGTCTACATTGAAGGGTCCCCCTGTTTGCGAAACTACCATTTCCATATAGCTGCAAGGACTATGATATTGTCATCCGACCTGGCAGGAGTTTGCGCTGCTGTTGGCCAGAAACCTCAGTCAGCAGACCACCTACCAGAATATGATGTGGGTTTAGGGTTTAGGGTTGAGGGTTTAGGGTTTAGGGTTGTGGGCTTTGGGTTAACAATCATTATCACGACACTAAAACTACTCATCATAGCAATACTTTGGGTACTGCCCCCACTCAGTAACAGTCTGTAGTAGGGGTCATACGAAGGGCTCTACATATTCATATTATAAAATGTACCCAACTGTTACTGAGTCGGGGCAGAACCAAATAAGATGTGAAACTTGCCTGTGTGACCACCTGCGCTGATCAAGCGGGAGCCATCGAGGACAGCGAGTGCGAACATGGTGATCAAGTCTTGCAGTTAGGGGTTTCCCAAAATTAGGGGCACCTTCTTTTTTTGGGGGCCCCTACAGTAAGGACAATACTATTTCAGGACCTATGATAGGGTCCCTCTATTTAGGGAAACTAGCAGTTCCATTCTAAGGTGTCTCTAGTAGCAGACAATCTCTGCTACGAAAGAAATCTTGCATGCGCATGTGCTTCTGCAGCTAAGAGCACTCCTGAATGACAACTGAATCGCACGATGTCAGCATGACGTACGCGACGAGACTGGACCGCAGAGTGCAGGAATCATCCAGAACGCGCAGTCAAGGTGTTAAGATAAGCTGCTGCAAGCGCGACAAAGGCACGGGATCTTTTTCTTGTTCACAATCTCTTGCCGCTGTACCATTAAGTCTGAAAGACATGGAAGTGCCTTCTCTGGTCTATGAGGATACTGGTGTCTTCCATGCCTCGGCTCAGGCTGCACTCTGTCAGTTCCCTCCGTACCCATCGATCATCCAAATGGGGCAACAAGAGTAGAAGCAACAGCAGCCGAAGACAAAAAACACAAAACTGATGGAACTTTGAAGCTAGGGCATTATCTTCGCATTACTCATTTCCACATTCCTAACAAGTACGGGAACGTGAGCCCATCATGTAGGCATTTGCCAAAGTTAGGGTGCCTATATCCCCTAACGGTGACCACCATAATCCCCCCACAATGCCTTACAAATCCACTTGAATTCTTACTCTAGCGTCCTTGGGGGTCCCCTGCTAACCCAAGGGAAGCTCCCAGAAATGACCGTACCTCTGGCACATGCCCATGTGGCCACTAGCCACGGAGGGCTCGAGTCAACTGTCTCCAGAACAAGATGTGTTCGGAAAGAGAACAGGCAGCTCGAAGTGCTTTTCGATATAAGAGGGTATATTAGGGGTGTATAAAGATGTAGAGGGATATACGGGGTGTGGTGATATATAGGATACACACAGATCTATGCTGAAGCTTCCTCGCATGCAAAAATCTCGGATTAGGGCTGAAGGCCTGAGGCTTTTTCAGGTTGACTCTCTCTGTTGACGGAAGTTGATGATAACAATGACAAAACTGATGGTGGTCATGCAGCTTTGATGACAACAAACAACACTGACAAGGGTCCTGAAAACAGTACTCTAATTTATGAAGAGCAACGACACTCATATCTAATGTCCAACAAGACCTACTGGCAGCAGCAAATAAAAGAGTAGCAGTGCTGCTAGTATCCGTCCTCATCGTCTTCATCATCGTTCTCGGTGGTGGTTGGGGTGGGAGGATGGAGGCAGTGAATACGGCAAATACAATCACTCTCAAAAACCACTGCCACTACCGCTTCTGTTGTCGTACCATGCCCCTAAACACTAACTAAACGGTTAATGGCCAGTATCCTACACTCTACACCCTAAACCCTAAATCGCAAGAATGTCCTACATCTCACATAGCCTTTGAAAAGTTCTTCGGGCTATCGAGCTGCCATCTTCGAAGCCACCAGCTGGTCACAAGAGTTTGCAAAACTCATGTGACACAAAAGTGGCTCTGGATCCATGGCCAACCAATTTCAGACACGTGATGGAAAACACCAGTTGGTAATAAATGGGACCCCTGCATAGAAACATGCGACTAACTGAAAAACCAACTGTGCAGATGTCTATACATGTAACGCGCAGCTTGCTCCACTGGGTGCTCGGTGCACGACTTCTCTGCCATGACATCAACAATCGACGGTCTAGTAGGTAACTAGCAAAAGAACCTACAGTGCAGGCTCTTTACAAGGTATGAAAGGGGGCCCTATCACAGACCCCAATATACTACAATCGCTATTATTTGGGAACCCCAAAAGGGACCTCTAATTGTCGGAAGCCCTAAATATCCCCATAGTATCCTATAACATCTCTCGATACAACCCTATAAATCCCATGTAAACCCATTGCGGAATTTGCACTTGTTCGTGGCATGAACAAGGCGGCAGGAGCCTGATATCGAGTTGTCCAGTGGGCAGTGAACTGTTCAGCTCACATGAGGCCGGGAAAAGCTTGTTGATTTGTTGCGGCCCAGCCAAAAGGACGCAGCGGCTACGCTTCAAGGGGAGCACATCTGGCCCCCAACGGCACATTATGAACAAAGGAAGCTTCGAGAAGCCACAAAGCAAAGAATTGTTGCAATCAGCGCTGGCAGCACTGACAAGTACCAACCGGATCAAATAGTTTTCCCTAGTCCACCTACACCTACACAACCTCCCAGCGCAGAGCCTTCGCGGTTTAAACACATCAGAGAACGTCGTTCTGTGAAAGGCGCTCTACGGCATGGTGCTAGGGAGCATTTGACTATGGCCATCCTGCTGCGACAGTCAGCTCAACAGCTTCGCACGCAGCCTTTTCTTTCAGGCTCATGCTGAGCCCTTCTTGAAATCTGGAGGAACCTCAGCGCAGGTAAGTTCCAGGATCGGTGGGGATATGCAGGGATATATGGGGTGCTGGGCTCAGGGGTATTGCCCCAATAAAGGAGAATCTCATGGAAAAAAGACTCGATAGCAATCTGGAATCTGCGACCATACAGGGTTTTAAACTTTCTTATTGCGATGCAAAAAATACACATTTTTGAGCTCTGAGGCTCCGGCAGCTGTGTTGGCCCACTTATTCCTTTCTTCCGCGTTTGCGAGCCTTGCATGTGGCATGATGCCTGGAAGAATATGTCAAACAACAACTACAATTTACTGGTTCTTAGCAAGGAATCAGAAAACATAGTCACAATCTCCTCCCAATATAACGTACTCGCTTGTTCCCTACTAACCCTCAGTAAGAAAAGGTTCGGCCTTATCTTTTCCGCGCTCTCGTCAGTCTCCAGCACTTCAGACTTGGCACATGCCTGCTCGTTTGGAGGCTCACGGCTGAATAGGGGTGGGCTTATGGTTTAGGGTTTAGGGTTTAGGGTTGTTGAAACTAGGGCAATGAACTTCCAAGCAGAACTAGATGATTGAAAAAAACATCGACGGTTTAGCGCTTCAAGGCTTGCGGGTTGAAACCTCAGTTTTTTTCTGAATTTGATATTTCCTGTGCTATTGGATTCTCCATTCTTGGGGCCCCTAGAACCCATGTATCCCTATATATCCCTATGTATCCCCATGTGTTGTATCCCTATATATCTATACATGTATATATATATAGATAGATAGATAAGTATATATCCAAGTTTGCCCCCACATACCCCTATGCATCCTCATATATGCCCATAGATCCCTATATAACCCAAGGCTTTGCAGGGTTCATACCGAGCTTTTCTCCAGGGGACAGACTGGAGGCCTCCACCAGCTTCTTGGTAGACACAGCGAATGTCTTCATCTGGCAGAGATTGAAAGGTTGGTACTACAGGACCCTAGTATGGGCCCAGGAAACCCTGAACCCTAAAACCAGGTTTAGGGCTTCGGGTTGAGTTGACCCCTACAATTCTCCCCTATATAATCTCCTAAAACCCTCCTTTAAGGACTATAGAGTATGGCTCATATAGACTCCCTGTAAGGGCCCCCCCCACCCCGAGTTTTTGAAATCTGGATGTGCTTCTCAACCCAAACTCATCAAACTTTTCATCACGCAGCTCAGATTCACTGCCCCTGCCAGCATTTCAGGCAGCGCATGGAAGAAGACTCTTAAACCCTAAGCCCTAAAACCCATATATCCTAAACCCTTAGCCCTAAACCCTATCAATGGCTTTCAGGTTGTGCTACGAAGAGATTTGGTAGTTTCCCAAAATTAGGGTACCCCAATGTAGACCCCAAGATATAATAATCCTTATTATGGGATCCCCAAAATGGTACCCCTAATTTTAGGAAACCCTAACCCCTATAATCCCCTATATAAACCCAGTTTCCATTTCATTTTCCATGTTCTTTTCCATTTGATTCTCCATTTTTCTAGGTACCCCTTATTTTGGGAAATCCCCATAAACCCTAAACCCTACATATCCCTATGTATCTCCATATACCCCTATATAACCCTTATACTCCCGGAAAAGGCACCTAATTTTGGAAAACCCCCATTTCTGTATGAAGTCCAACTCCAGTCCAGCATTTTCGGAGGACAGGAGCGAGGCAGAGGATGCTTGCAGTGAGGGTTTAGGGTTTAGGGTTTAGGGTTCAGGGTTCAGGGTTTAGGGTTTAGGGTTTAGGGTTTAGGGCATCTCGCTGCTCGGCGTCTGGAGGTAACATGTAGCACCCCGACACACTTAGGGTTGAGGGTCCAGGGTTTAGCATTGAGGGTTAAGGGTTTCGGGTTTAGCATTGAGGCTTTAGGGTTTAGGGTTCGAGACATTGGTTTCCGGACGTTGTGCTGCTGGACATGCTCATGGCTGAACGGGTTTCTGAAATAGATTTAAGGGTCCTGTGAAGATTAATGTCCCTTGATTCACGAATATGTCGAGGGTGTGGTCCATAAGCTTTCTGATGTTTCCATTCATTGGCTTCTCCGTCTTTGTTCCTATAAGAAAATGTCTTTCGGACCGAAAAGGTGGTCTGCCACGCTGTGAAACGAGAATACACTCTAGTACATCAGACGGTTTGAGAGCGTAATATATGATAGTAGATTGCAACGTTTTAAAGTAGAGTAAAACATCACACATTATGAAATAGATCACTGTATGATGTATTACAGCTCATTACCACGGCTGGGGCATGGATGCACTGATTCTCTGCACCCGTTTCTGAATGTGAGCAGGGTGGGCTTTGTGCATGAAACTCTCAGAATTTGATGCTCCGTGAGTGCAGAAGTTTCTGGATGCGGTCGAAGTGAATGTCATCATGGTTCAACACGGGTACCAGGCAAAACGAATGCAGTTGCACACGGCATTATCTCTGCATCTGCACAGATGCAAGGAAGAACAGTTCAGGCCTGTATCTGCGGCTCAACGCATGTTCAAACGTCTATCCTACTTTTTGAACGCAACTATCCCCACCAACCTTACCTGCCATATGACCCTACCACCCTTATCACACCTCCCTTTGCCCTCATGCAAAGGGATGATGATCAGCTGCAAGTGCCGGAAAAACTTCAGGATCTTGGGTCAAAGAATTCGGGTTTAGGGTTTAGGATACATGGGGACCCTGAGATTGCTTCCAGGGATTCCAGATATAGGGGTTTGGGGGTCAAGGGTTCAGGGGCTTGCGGTATGATATTGCATAAAATATGTCGAGACATCTAAGAGGGGCCCGCAATTCTTGGAGAATCAGAAAAACTTACGCAGAGAATCTGTGAGTCTGTAATCTTCGCCACATTCATTGCATGTCTTCTCACGCCCTCAGGTCTAAAACCCTGTGGATTTTTGCGCAGTGGCACAGTAAGATATCACTGCTAGCAAAGATCAACCATGGCGGAATGACCCGAGGAAATGTGCGGATCAGGTTCAGAGATACCCAGCCATCAGGCTCCATGTGATCTCGGAGGAACAGATCCTGAAAAGCCATATGGTTTAGGGATTAGGGTTTTGGGGTTTAGCGAGTTAAGGGGACCCCCACCCCGTAATAGCCATATAATAGGAGTATAACAGGACACTCACATATTCACCATGATTTCTCATGGTCACTATTGCTGAGCGAGGAGTCTACCTAAACTATGTGAGGTATAGTCTAAACTCCTTGAAGGGGGTTGTATAGGGGTTTATATAGGAAGAGCGTTTTAGGGATTATTAAGGGGATACTGGGAGTTTAGACTATAACCCGTATAATCTCCTACAGAAACCCCATAAGTAGCAGTTTCCATGTCATTTTCCATTTTCTTTTCCATGTGATTCTCCATTATTAGGGGGAAGACTAGGAGTTTAGGCTATAGCTCATCTGCATTTTGCCGCTTCCTTGCACAGGTTGTCGGTGGAGAAGTAGTACTCAACCTGGTGCCTGCCCACAGCGGGTTTAGGGTTTATGGGGCTTAGGGTTTAGGATTTAGGGTTCAGGGTCAGGCTGTCGGGAAGAGATCCAGGTCAACAGTACAATTATGGCATTATGCACCTGCTTCTTTCTATGGACCCCGAGATAACCCCAGTCTCTGTTCCGTTGTCCATTCGTTTGCCATGTGATTCTCCATTCTTGGAGTGACATCACCATATAAACCTAATCCAAAATAGTAGCTTCAATGTACCATCCCCACCACTGCAGGCTTAAGGCTGTGTAGGGTTTGAGTGCGATTTTGTTGCATCGTCTGTGGTAGATGCAATCTTGCTTGTTGCAACATTGAGTCTGTCACACAGCATTGTTCTGCCAGCAGCTTCTTGCGCTAGGTACATAAGATTTTCTGCTCTAGTGGCATCAGGCTAAACCTCTGCTGGGCAAAAAGGGGCTGCAGCCACAAGGCTCTTAACGCAGGATAGTGCTTGCGTTTTTTCTGGGATGGATTGATTCCGTTGCATACTTTTCTCTCTGTTGGCTCGTCTCAGGTTGTGGGTTCACCTTTTCTGTACATTCGAAAAAGATCAGAGTATGAATGCAAAAAACACAGTTGTTGATGTTGATGTCTTCTGGGCAGACAAACAAGCTTGGGGGGTGGGCGGCCTATGCTACATCCCTACACAATACAATCGTCGTTCTTTACCAATTTCCTTTAGAATTCACTTTATGCCGGAGGTTCAGATTTCAACAATCAAAGGCTCAACTGATACATTAGGAAAGCACCAGGTGATAACCCTAAACCCTGAACCCTTTTTTTGACAGTTTTCAAGTCACAAAACGCCAAGGACCAGAAGTGGCCTTCAGATGTGACACCCAGCTTACTATGATGGGAATGATATGACGGTTTCCCAAGACTATGGGTACCACTTAAAGGTTCCCAGCACTAAGAATCAGAATATTCTAACATCTAGGTTCAGGTTCGCCTGCATTGGGAAGCTGCAATGCGGCAGTGTCTCCAAGTAGCTTCCATTTCATTTCCCACTATTGACTCTACGAAACAAAACAGCAGGTTCCATGTTACTGTCCATCATTAACTCCAAAAAATGATAATTTGCTTTCCATGTCTAACCATGGAATGCTATCCCCAAACCCTAAACCCGGCCCCGGGGTCAGAGCTGCCGCCTCACTATCACCACTTCTGGGGCTGACACTGAGTACTCCTTACCTTATTGGGGGTTAGTAGGGAATGAGGGAATATAATCTCTACATAACCCCTGTAAAGAATTTTCCCGTGTTACCTACTAAACCCCAGTAAGTTACCGCCAAACCTTAGTGAACAATCCACTTATCCCTACAACGTAAGGTCCAAACTCTGAACCCTAAACCCTGAACCCTAAGCCCTGAATCCTAAACCCGCAATCCTAAACCCTCAATCCTAAACCCTGAATCCTAGACCCTAAACCACAAACTCTCCCGGCTGTGATGCCTCAGCTGCATTTTCTGATCCTCCGAGAGCTCCTGATCCTCCTGGCGGCGGAGGCTTCTGGGGTGACTTCTCATACGGTCTGAGTTAAGGCTTAGGTTTCAGGGTTTAGGGTTTAGGGCTTTTCTTTTGAAAGGGTCATGTTCTTACATTGCGGTCTGTTCTTTCATCGCCTCTCTTGGTCAGCTTTTTTCAGTACAGTTCCATTTGAGTGCCATCATCATCATCATCCTCACCACCTGTTTCTTCGACCTGCTTGAACTCCAAGTTGATCTGAATTCCTTCGTTGTCTTTTACTGATTGGTTTTTAGTAAGGAATCAGGGAAGATATTGTACTGGGATTGTATGGGGATTATATTCCCGTATTCCCTACTAAGAACCAGTAAGTCATTGTGATTCATTGTGGCCCGTCGGGCCCTGGGCCTTTCATAAATGTCTACAATATCTCCTTCAAAAGTTGACCTTTCAAGGCCCACCCCAGAATCTGCGCCCTAAACCCTGAACCCTAAACCCAAACCCTGTCAATTTGATCGGCCGTGGCCGTTTCGTTCAACAACCAGTGTCCTCCAGGCAGACGTAAAAGTCCTCTGGTCAAAAAAACCCAAACCCTAAAACCCTGAAACCCTAGAACTCCTAGAACCCCTAAACCGATAAACAAAGATACTGAGGACAGGGACCTCGTCAGGGTCTTTTTGTGGCCTTTCCGCCCATGGATGCTGTTCTTCCCCATACTTGAGGTATATGAATGCAAGAGAAGAAGGAAGTATTGGGGAGTGCTACAATAGGTAGAGCTCAAGGATGAACCCGGGTGAAACTTTGGTGTATCGGATGGACAATGACTTTCTTGAACGAATGGACGCAGAGCACAGTCAGTGAGTACACTACGTATATTATGTTACGAAAACGAGCGTCACCTGCAATGATGAGGATGAGGATGAGGATGATGATGATGATGATGATGGTTAATAATGACAAACAAGTATTGATAGGACTATGGACTATGCTGTATAAAAATTACCCTAGCAAATACCTATGTACCCCCAAATCGCCGCAGGCACAGCCCTAAACCCTAAACAGCTCCTTGTGATTCACAGCTGCGGCCAGCGGATCCAAGATGTTTGGGAACAAGCCTCAATGAACGGGGTCTGGGGCTTTGTGGTTGGGAGCCTAGGGTTTAAAGTTTAGGATCTGGTGCATTGCGCATTTAGGCTTCATGACTTGTCATTTAAGGTTTAGGCCTTCAAGTTGCGATTTAGGGCCTAGACATTTGCGAACACTCCTCGGTATTGCTATTGATGACACGGCCCGGATCATATGTGCAAAGTACATATAGGGCGAACCTTTGACAACTGTGACATTCTCTCGCCGTCACCATCAAGCTTAAATGGTACGGTTATGGATAGAAATTCCTGTTCCCAAAACGACCATTGAAGAAAATGATGTTCCCTGCATTTCTGAAGTTTCCTTATAGAACTAAAGGAATCCTGAACAATTTCCTCTGAGGACCTTCAAATCAACCGGGTTTAGGGTTTCGGTTTAGTGCTATTGTGCCTTCTTGCGATGCCCTCAACGCTGAAAACCATTGGCCTAAACACCTCTGCAAACTCCTCTGACTTCCTAGTACTCAATGGAACTGGAGGCAGTGAACCCATTCGAGCCATAGTCTGAACTCCTAGTATCTGCCTAAATAACCCTTAGGGTAGTCCCCGGTATAATCCCTTGTATAACCCCCTTGCAAGAGTTTAGACTATAGCTCATGTGAGGTTGCCCTATAGAATCTCTACAGTCTACCTTCATTGCCACACTGCCATTCAGGCATCAGTATACTCAGCACGATGCCGGCGGCCGCACCACCCTTGCCTGCACAGCGTACTGATGAAGGCTAGATGATTTACTTGATCTGGGGTTAACCACACGCAACGCAAGGCAGTGGCATGAATAATGCCAATAGCAGCTGTTCCAGCAACCATTGGAACATCACAAGAAAATGAGTTCTAATATGATAGTTGAAAGTGTAGAATTAACTGTCACAGCTGACCCAAAATTGTCCAGATTCAACCTCACTGCTAACGTCGTAGGCCCATTTCTCTTGAATCATGGACAAACTTGAAAATCTGTCCACATTAGATGATGTACGGATTACTATAGGATCTATAGGGAGTTATTCGCAGACCGCAATAGACCCCCAACATACGTTGGTTGCGGAAACAATCAAAAAGGCACTCCTCATGTTGGGAAACCCTGACCCCTGATCCCTAAACCCTAAGTTCTAAGCCCTATATATATACATATATATATATATCCTACATATCCCCACATGTCCCTGTACAACCCCCATAAACCCCCGAAAAGGACGCCTAAACCCCAAACCCTAAACCCTAAAACCCTAAACCCCAAACCCTACGCCCTAAAGCCTAGTCCCTAAACCCTAAACCCTGTAAACCCCAGAAAAGGACCCGTAATTTGTTGCAGGCCACGAGTCAGCCTCCTTTGTGGGATCTCGCTGATGCTCGAGCTTGCATCTGGGCAACGTGGAGGGCCTCATGTCGGCCAGTAAGAGTTGGGAGGGGGATTATATAGGGCTTCAGGTTGGCGGTGGTTCCGGGTTTAGGGTTTCGGGTTCCGGGTTTAGGGTTCAGGGTTTAGGGTTCAGGGTTTAGGGTTCAGGGTCTAGGGTTTGTGGTTTAGGGTTCCAAATAAAATTGGGAGGAGGGGGGTCCCTGTAGTCGTGACTTTAATGCGTTGAGGTCTATGCTCGGGTGTAGGGCCCCATTTTCTGTAACCCCAACCCTAAAACCTTAACCCTAAACCATCACCACACTCCACCTGCCCTGCGGACCTGTGCATTCTGTGCGGCAGCAAGCTGTGCGTAGGCATAGACTGCGGGATTGTAGCCTGGCAACACGAGATGCTGAGACGGATCCAGCTGCGTGTTAGACATCAGAGCGAAAGATGTGGGAGTTTCCCAAAATTAGGGGTACCACTCGGGGGGTCCCTATCATAAGGACTCTCATGTTTTGGGGTCTACATTGGGGTCCCCCTATGTCAGGAAACTACCCATATGAACGAGGCCCACCTGGATAGGGCGGGAAGCCTGCAGCGGTTTAGGGTTTAGGGGTTTAGGGGTTTTTATGACCGCCATGTGCTACCGGGTTTAGGGGTTTAGGGTTTAGGGTTTAGGGGTTTAGGATTTAGGGTATGGGACAAATGACTGTGGCTTTGCTGCGGCTCTAACTCTTATGACGATTATGATTAGTAGTATCTCAATATTACTGCCACCAGTATTGTTCATATCATTATGTCCATTTGTGTTGATGTTGCTTTTTCCCCATCATTATTATGATCAATACGGCTCTTTAGAATAGTATTAGGATTACTCTTGCTCTGTCTTATTAGTATCACCGCTAGTACCCATGCCTGCTGGATATCCGTAGTAACCTGAGGGAAGAGCCAGCTGGCACTGCAATCTTTCGGTACATGCTGCACTAAGAGCAGTGCCCGGATAGGCGGCGGGATACCCTTTTCCTGCCTTAATCTGCAACCAAGAGTCAATAATCCCTCAAGATCGAAACTGAAATAGACTGCAAGACTATAATAGGACCCATATTCTGCACCCCAAAGATGAGGCATCGTATTTCGCAGGGGACCCAAACAGGTGCCTAGTCTTGAGGGACACCACGGGAGGCTGAGTGCGATGCTGACGGGGTGGCATCCTTGCTTGCCTGATGAACACAACTTTTGGATGGACATGTTCAAGCAAACGTTCAGACACGTGTTAACCCAAAGCACCAAACCATGATTTCAAGCAACATCTGAGAAGCAAGCCTGTCTGCTGCCTTTCTGCTTGGACTGCGCGTCGGGAAACGTGAGAAAGAAAAACCAACTCACTGAGTAGGATTATGTTCCTTCTATAAGATACTATACCCCAACAGGAGGATATAATCTTACTCTATATTGGGTATCATAGTATCCCCAAATAAAACACTACTCAGTTGATCTTTACGTGCCAAGTTCAAACTGCGCTGCCTTTGCCTTCGGTTCCGCTTCGTCCTCACGGACATGCGGCACTTGAGAGTTGCTCGCCAAACACACATTAAATTGGGTACTGCCCGCCCGCCAGTAACAGTCCGTATTAGGGGTCCTATCAAAGGCTATATATAACCATATTGTAATTACTATCCTGTTTTTTTCTTCTTTCTCCCTCCCTCCTTCCCTGCCTTTGCCGTATCTGGAGCTGATATGGCTGGAAGTGGCTTTGCCTGACATCAACCAGACGCAGACTTCTCCCCAAGCCGCTGAGAGACGGCCTCACCATCCTCTCCGAACAGCAGAGGAAGCCTGATTAGGGTTTAGGCTTTGGGGTGTTGAGCTTAGGGTTTTAGGATTTTGGGTTTAGGGCTTAGTTTAGGGCTTGTGGAAAATCATGTCTTTCTTTGGGCAAACGGCACAAGATTTTTCGTTGATAGGTTCACATGACCTGTGATCTACAGGGTTTAGGGTTCACATTCCGTATGATCGACCGCCTATTTTGAGCAGGTCTGAGGGTTGAGAGACCCTGCTACAGAACTGCTCAAACCCTAAACCCTAAAACCCTGCACCGGAAAATTCTCCGCGCCTTTGGGACTTGAGGGAAGTCTAGGGATTACAGGCGGGGTTCTTGATATAGGGGATACGAGTACATTGGGATTATATTGGGATAATGGAAAGTAACATGGGAACTACTATCTAGGATTTAGGGTTCAGGGTTAAGGGTTTAGGCCCAGCAGCCAAGGCGATTCCGGTGCGTCCGGGTCCTTTCGCAACTGAACGCCTGCAGCGCAATCAATAATAGATGCTGATGTCACCGTCAGAATCAGGCCCACACGAATATTGGGAGCCGGCAGAAGGCGATTTTTGAATAGCATATTCTGAACACCAGTAAACGCACAAAAATTTGAGATCGATGATAAAACTGGGAGATGAACGGTGGATGGTCTTCTCCACACTCTCCATGCGAGCGACGACGACGCTACACTCCTGCAGACAGGTGATCAGCAAGGATACGTAAAGGATGATCAGGAGTCTAAACTCCTAGTATCCCTCTTAGTAACCCCCACCGAAGTCCTATAGAACCCCTGCTATATGTATATATATATATGGTGGCGTCAAAATTACTTGTTTGTTCTCTCTTGGCTGTTGAGTGAAGGCGCCCCCTATCGATTTCCACGTTTCGGGGATCTTCTCTTAACCTTACCTTAAATGAATTACGCCTATAGTCTTAGGACGTCCCCCATCTATCTTGGGGATTTTTGCGTAACAACTACCGCCTAGACTAAATGAAGTAAACGGTAATTTTGACCGCGACTCATGTGTATATATATATATAAGCAATATACCCGTATCGTCATAGGAACACTAGACTCTAAACCCCAAGAGGTTTCGGCGCGCCTTGTCTTCTTCACATGCCTCGAAGCAGTCCTTGAGCTTCTTGCCATTGAAATCCTCGACCCAATTGTAATAGGGTTTGGGGGGGTTTAGGTTAGGGTTTGGGGTTACAACGCATGGTTGCCATAGCAAGCGACCGATGTGGCTGGGTTGTAATCCCCTCCCCCTAACAATCAGCCCCCCGAGCCCCCCAACAACAAAGATTCGCCCCCTTGTAGAACGGCATTTTTGGGTAGCATTTGCTACAAATACTCGGGGCGTGGTGGGGGTTGTTATTGCAAGGAGGGAATTAAGACAGAGATTCTGCCCTGTCCTCTTGGAACTTCTTGGCCGTCTCGCTCTGCATGAAATTCACGAAGGCGTGGCCACGGTTGCCTGAGGCAATACCAAATTGCTCTACTCAAAGGTTCGTGGGAAGATGAAGTAAAAACCCTGGAAGATTACATCAAAACTATGACTCCTCTGTCTCTGTGGAAAGGTTGCTGTGCGACAGTGGGCTGTGCCTGTTTTTCACTGCCCATGAACCTACAAATGGGGGGGTGAAGGAGAGCCCTTACTGAGACCCTTTGCAGCAAAACTAGGAGGGACCATATGGGACCACAAAGGAAGATTCGATCCATGACTTCTAGCTGAGTCTTTCTCTCTCCATGCAGCAGCATTCTCGCCTTCACCTTTGGCGTCGCTGGGCATGAAGACGAAGTCGAACGTGGATCCATATTTACTGCGGCAAGCGCGGAGCAGTCTGGATTCAAGCTGACCCTGCCCCAGAAACATCCTATCAGTGCACATCGTCACAAGAAAACACCTGGCATTTGCCCTGAACAACACTGCAATCCCCAAATCAACATCCTCTGACTAATTCAGAGAATCTATGCACAAAAGACTGGATGCAAGACAAATGCAATATGCCTCTTCAGCATGTCAACGAACTGCTGGCGTGTGTAGGCTGTAGGCACGCCCCTGCGGGGCAGATCAATGTAAGAGGAGCCACAGCAGCAACACCACCACAGATAAAGAGAAAGACGGCAGGAGGAGAAGCACTCGCAGCACTCACAGCAGCAGTGACAACGACGATTGCAACAACTTCTAAAGCGATAACAGCCGTGCCCAGCATCGTCCCCAAGAACAGGAAGAAGCAGAAGAACAGGCAGAAGCAAAAGTATAGAGTCCCCCTTAAGTAGATAGAATATGGCCTGTATGAGGATCTTATTGTAATATACCCAAAGCCATATTGTATCTACTTAAGGGGGAATAACAATAACAAGCACGGCAGCTGCAGCAGCGGCAGCAGAAGCAACAACAGAAAGAACCACATAAGAATGAGTCAATCTGGCAAGGTTATGTTATCGAGAAACAACAATAAGCACAGGTATTCTTTTGTTGGTAGCTTGACCACTAGAAGTCGACTTTCCTATGTGCATTGTTAGGAACGGTGTTGAGGCTGAGCTGCCGACTTGATCATGAACAAAGTCTCGGCGGAGGCGCCCGGAAGGATGGAAGCAAGGTTCGTACCATTCGCACTTGTAGCGGGAACCTAGGATCATGGTCAAATCAAAAGCCTGCGCTCGAAGTCTCATGTCAGGCTTCCACTTCAAGATACTGTACGTCAGGCACTTTGCATTCACAAAGCCAATAGATTACCGGAACTTTGCAGCCTCCGGGAATGAGAGCATCACTGAGGCAAGCACTGGTGGCACTGCACCAAAAGGAGACGGGAACATGTTCGCATTTGGGTATGACGGAGATGGCCGCATGTAACCTGCATCGGTGACAATGATGCGATAAAGCAGCTGGCTGGAAAAGATCAAAGCCTGTCGGTGTTGTAGGAGGAATGTATGTAGGAGTTGCCTCAGTTGAGGCAAGATGCGTCATCTTGCTGATTGTAGTAGGGAATAAAGGCATAGAAAAGAAAATGGAAAGCACGGTACCATTGACCATTGTATAGGGGCTATTTTAAGGATCCATCCGTCCATTCCCTACTAACAGGCAGGAAGTCATTTCTTCTGTGCAGACGCCCTGCCGACCAAATGCCGATTGATCATGGGTTCCCCTAGCCAAGCCTTCTCAGGGTTAATAAAGAAGGAACCTAGAGGGATAGAAGGGGAACCCATGAATTTAGCACGCTGAGCAGATAGCTGAATTTTTTCTGCCCCGCTTCTTGTCGCCTGGCTTCGAACGGCATCAGCACAACTGACAACTCTATGGAATACGAAGCACCAGGTGGCTGTCTTATCTAGCTGATCCTACAGATGGGTCATCGCCAAGCAAGCCTTGAGCAACATCTCCTGCTCCCGAGCAAAGTATTCTTCAGACAGACCCAACCCAAAACCCTAGACCCTGTCCCTGATGCGCCCATGACTTGCCTCCAAAGGCTTTTGAGAAAGGGATCTCCTCAGGCTGCAGATGCCCAGAATCAGCACATGGGGGGGTTTCCAAAGATAGGGGTACCGTATTTGGGGATCCCCATATTCAGGGTTGTAGCGTTTGGGGGTCTAAATTGGGGTCCCCCCATTTAGGGAAACTACCAAGTTTCTTTTGTAGCTGAAATAAGATAATCAAGAGAGATTTGTTCTGCCTACACAGCACCAAAAAAGGAAGATGTAATCTTTATGATGTTGGCTGGCCAATTTCCCTCCTTGTGCGTTCTATGAAAAGTGAGGCAACAGAAGAATTCCTGGGGCGACCCATTACCTTGCGTGCCTTCTCCCATTGGAGGAGTTTTCACATGGACGGCTTTGCAAAATGAGCGTACCATTTCGTGGAGAACAAGGGGAGATTATCGAAGTCACCTCCAGGAGCAAATAGTTACCTCTGGTTAACAAATAGATCAGGGATGGATCCTAGGGTCTAGGCTTTAGGGCATGGGGCCTTATAGCAATCCTTATATAATCCCAAATAATGTGATACCTGCCCATGTTCTTTTTTTTCCATTCCTTCACTCTCTGCTTACTTACCAGAGGCAAGTTGCATAACCCGTATTCTGATAAATTCATCTTGCAATGTCTTTTCCTTTGGATTCTCGATCTTTGCTATCATCCCTCTATACCCCTACATACACCCTTGTTTCATCCCTCTAGAATCCCTTCCCGACCCCTATGCAACGCCAAACCTTGAACCCCCTAAACCCTAAATGAATGCACTTTTTAGCTGCGTGCAGTATTGGCTTGAGCCAAAAGTAAGTTGAAAACAGATCACTTTGTGATCACATGACATGCAAAACTGTACAACCCTCTAAACTACCCTCACATCCAGTCACGCCTCCCGAATGAGATGGCTTTCAGCTGTCTCATGAGCAGAGTGAGGTGTTCAGGCTTTAAGAGATAGGTCGTGTTTCCCATCTCTGGCATTGAAACCCATTCTGCTGAGGAATTTTCTGATCGTCCCAGCGTCTAACAGGTATCTATGTGTTTCACTTTTCCCAGCCCCCTTCGGCTGCCAATGGAGATTCCAGTCGTGGCGTCCATGTTGACGCTTACTGGACAAGAAATGTTCCAGTCAGCAAGCATAGCTTGTTCTCCCCAAGCGGCACTGGCCGTCGAAATGAGGCCATAGTACTCCGCCTCTCCAGATGAGAGCGCAATAACAGCTTGCCCTTTTGCTGTGGCTTTGATCACGGATCGGCCAAGTTGGATGACTGAGCCAGTTGTGCTCTTGCGAGTTCGCACACAACCTGCATGGTCAGTATCCGACCAGCATTGGATAATGCTGAAGCTATCCTGATTGGGTATCAGCTGAACCAGCCGTGGAACACCCTTCAGGTATCTTGCAGCACGCTTTAGCAAGCTCCAATGAAAGCTGGTAGGGGCTTTTAAACCCTTTGCCAATTCACGGACAGTTCTCAACATGTCCGGCCTATCCATTGATAGGTAACCGATTCTCATAGCCACTGACCGGTAGTACCCTGCTTCCTGGTCAGTCAAGGGAACTTCCTCTTCATCTCCTTTACTCTTCACCAGCGGAGTGGTGACAGGAGCAGCCTTCTCAAGTCCTAACTGTTCTAGCACCAGTTCTACGTGCCTAGGATCAGCTTCTAGCTCTATGCCGTGACTGAGATTTTGTGGCACACATTTGGCAGACGCGAACCGGGTCTTGCCAAGATACCACGGACCTCTATGGTCCAGGCCTTTTTCAGTTCTTTGATGAGCCATTGAAGCTTGTTGTAGCTTCCGACTACGGTGAAATCATCCCCATGAACATTACAGCGCAATGAGAATTCATCATGGACATACAGGCAAGGGTTGGAGACTCCCTGCTTGAAACCTATAGACTCCATGACATCCTTAATGGCATGTTCCCAGTTGGAAGGGGCATCTCGTTCCGTAGAGGCTCCTTTTCAGCAGACCAACTTTTGACTTGTCTTCCCCAGCTTCCGGGGGTAGCTCCACCAGAAGTCGCCTCCTAACAGGGCTCCAGAAGTGTGCCTTCTTCACGTCTATGAACAGGACACACACTTCTCCGTCTTTGTCCATTCTGGTGAGCTTTCCGGCTTTGTCTGGCACTCTAGCAGTTGTAGCTAAGGTAAACAGCGCTCGAAGGCTCGAAAGCGGTGGCATAGCAGCAAAGAAGTTGGGCCAAGCGGCTTGGTCCTCGCCGTCCTTGTAACCTTTCTTGCGTTTCAGTTCTTGAGCCACCGAGCGGGAACGCAGTTTCATATGCAAAGCATCACCCTTGTTGATGTCAATCCACCGTGCACCGATGGTCTTTTCCCCAGGAGGACGGGGAATAACCTCCCACACACCCATGGTGTTGATCGTCTCGATCTCTCCACGCGGGCTTGCTTGACACCTTCAGGTGGCAGTTGCTTGCCGGTGTTCTCGTCAAAGAACTTCTCCTCCCACAGATCGTCCTCCAGATCGCAGGTAGGGTTAGTCTTCCCTTGAACACTCGCAATGAAATCTTCCCGTTCTTGTGCAATGAGCTCTTCAATCATACCCTCAGTGCTCTCTGCGGCTTTCCGTTTCTGAGGTTCTGATCGCGCTTCAGTGGGTGGTACCTCAGCTCGCTGCTCGTCGCCTCCACCCTCGCTTTTCCTCTTCTGACCTGTAGGCGGCGCCGCTGAAGCAGCTACACCACCTGGTCTAGAGGCACTTGACCTACCATGGAGATCTTGTCCCAATGGCGGCTGCCGTGCGATGGTTAAAGGCTTTTGCTGTGCCATGGAGGCGCTGCCTTGGCCTTCGGTTGGCTCGCCTCCTGGCCGGTACTGGCTTTTCTCCTTTTCTCATCCGACTCTCGGACCTTCTCAAAGAACTCTTGTTTTCTTTGGCCTTCTCGGTCCGGTCGGGCTTGTCCGGCTACTGTTTCTCTCAGGGCATCGGTAATGCGCTTGCGGCAATGCTCAGAGTGGTCGATGCCTGCTCGTCCCGTCCTTCGCGAATGGCTGCACAGGCGTCGCAACCAGCAGTGTGCCCATGGGCATAAAATTCGGCTTGGCGAATGTAGACCCTTCTGGGAGGAGCCACTTCAGGTCTGGCCACTTCTCGCGCAGGCGGTGGCAAACCTTCAGTAACATCCTGCCGTACTACCAAAGATTCTGGTAGCTTTGCACCTTCCCCAGTCTTCTCACGTGAGGTCTTCCAGGGCAGACCACGGACAGCTTTGACCAAGTCAGCATCCCACTGTTGGCCATCAGGTTTTCTCCTGATGCTTTGCACCACAAAGATGCCGCCGTGGCTGGTTCCAACAATCTTTTCGGTGCTTCGCAAGCGGATACCTAAGAATACTCCAGCTTGCCATCTGGCAACCAACTTGGATCTGGTGTTGCAGCGAAAGTCAATGGCTTCACCAAAGCACGGTAAGGCCACTTGCCATCTTCTGCCTTTGATCCTTTGGAATGGTGTCATCCCTTCGTTGGACTCCTGGCTAAACAGGGTATGTAAGGTACCTGCATACTCAACCATCCAGGCTAGCACTGCAGATGTTGGATCAATGGTGATGCCCTTCTCTTCCAATCCAGCTTTAAGGGTTCTCACCAGCCCTTGAACTGTTTGGACAGATCTTTCAGCTTCACCGTTGCTCTGACCATGAGCATCTCCCTTTGGAGACTCCTCAGGAACAATCTCCCCACTGAAACCATTCCTGACTGCCACAGCTAAAGCTTTGATGGCAGGCTCTTGGTCATTCTTGAGTACCAACTTTTTGTAGCTCAGGAAATTGAGATCCTTGAGAACTGCGCGCTCTGGGTGTGTCGACCCAGTCGTCCCTTTACAGGGTAACAGGTGTGAGAAGATTGCCTTGGAATGCCTGTCCGTGAGGACCACAGTTGGCAATCCTGAGCCATCAGACCTTTCATTGAAGCACAGATAATCCATACTCACAACTGGCACTGTTGACTCCTGGGTTGGAGCCTTGTGTGAAAGGCTCTTCCCCTTCCAGCAACACATGCTCTACACCAACTCCTGTAAGGCAAATGGGATACCTCATGCGCAGCAAAAATCTCAGGTGTAGGCCGGTCAGGTCTAGCAAGCGGTTGGGCCGGTTGCCCATCTTCCTGATCTTCAGGTGGAAGGGACGCAGCTGAAGCAGCTTCATCCCTTTGTGGTCCACCATCCATTGCTTCCCCAACATACAGCCTTCCTGAAATGGCATTTTTCTTTGGTCTCAACTTTTCCTTTGACAAGCTTAAAGTTTCACCTTTGCTTATGAACTTTGCTTCCTTTGGACTTCCACCTTTGCTGGTGAACTTTTCTTCTTTTGCATTGGGCTCATCCTTTTCTTCATCTTCACCTTCCTCCTCACCTTCTGATCCTATGTAAAAACGGTCAGGACAACTAGCTACAGGTGGGGGACTAATTAGGCGGAAGACTTTGTCTTTTCCCACCGCGCCAAATTGGCTGTTCTGTGAAACGAAAGAATTCCAACTCTGTACACAGCTAGGCTCTCCTACAGCTACAGCAAGTTCAGTAGGTGAAACGCTTTCAGGCTTTGTGTCCTTGGGTCTTACCTGCCTTCCTCCACACAGCGCCGTGGGAAATCCTTAAAGAAGAATGTCGCCTTGGGCGACCCATTGATCTTGAACGCAAGGGCCTTTTTGGCATCGCCCTTCACATGGATCACGGCCTTCGACCCTTTCAGGATGATCGTGTGGCCCAGCTTGAGCACCTACGTGGCGCTCAGCAAGGCTCTCTGCACGGAGGCCACGCAAAAGCGAACTTTGAAGGAAAACCCTTCCTCAGACTTCAAAGCAATCTCTGCTGTCCCCAAATTGGGGATCCAGGTTCCATCAGCCGTCCGGAACTGGGCCCCACTGCATATTCTTCACCCACTCCTTGCACATCACATTGTGGCTGGCACCACTGTCCAGGATCACCTGCATGGTCGCCGCCGAGCATAGGTATTTTCAAGGCTCCTTGGCCCCTTTCCCAGTGGCCGGTGCCCAGGGTCATCCTCATCCTCCGTAAAAATCTCGATAACTCTCTTCTTGGCCATCGCAGCCTTCCTCTCCTTGTAGCACAGGTCCTATGGCCTCTCCAGCAGTGCCGCGGGGAACCAAACTCAACAGCTTCTTTCGGACCCCCACTCTCTCACGGAATCGCGGCGCAGTCTTAAACTGCTTTACCAGGCCTCTGCGCCGGATCCGCTCAGTTGGAACAAAGAGGCGCACTCCCTTCATAGTTCACTGTTCTTTTAAACAGCTCACTCTTCCTGTCCACTGCTGGCCTGCCTCCAGGCTCAATGCGCCTCTCACGCCAGGGCGCAGTAGCAAGGGCTTTCTGCACCCTGTTCCTCTGCCGTTCGGTCAGCACAGGGAACAATTGGCGCACCACTGCACCTGACCCATCCTTGAAGGTGAAAACCGCCTCTGCAAGGTCAGCCTCTTTAGGCGGTGGCCCTTTGGGCTCTGGTGGCTCCATCTTTATTTTCAGATGGGGCGCGGCCCCTGAGGCTCCTTAGGCTTAGCCTTCACTTTCAGTTCTGGCGCCGCTTCTTCTTCGTCGTCTACGAAGACTTCACTTGCCTCATCTTCCTCTGCAGAGGGCTTGGACGCCTTTCCTTTCGAGGCTTTGCCTTTGCCCTTCTTCTTGGGCTTCCTCTTAGGGGATCTTGGCGGAGTCTTGGGTTCTGGTATGGGCCGAGCCGGCTCAGTACCATCACCCTCATCCTCTTCTCCCCTTTCTTTTCTCTTCTCAGCTTGCCGGCGCGCATGTCTCTCCTTCTCTCTCCTAGCCTTGCTAATCCTGCCCTCTGGCGTCAGGCGGCGGGACTTGGGTGTCCAATCCCGCTCCTTGGCCTTGTCCAGCTCATCCCCAGAGAACTCTCGGTCCTCAGCCTTTCCCTTCATCATCGATTTTTCCTTCCAGGAAGGAGGTGCAGCAATCTTTGACCCTGCACTTGGGATAAGCGGATACTCGTCCTGCTTTGCGGGCCTTCTCTGGCACGTTGAACCGCTTCTCCAAGGCTTCCTCTCGGCTGAGCCGTTTCTTGGCCTGTTCGGCTCTCATACCTGCGCGGTGTTTGGCAGCACGTTGCCGAGACTTCTCTTTCTTCACTGCTAGACGGGGGTTGTGCCCCGCGTCCAGGTCCGCTTTAAGGCGGGCTGACACGCGCTTGTTGCGGCTGGCTTTCAGTTCCTTCGCACGCTTGATTTGGTCTTCGACCTGACTGATCATCAAGACCAATTTACTGACCTCTCCAGGATCAGCCTCGGCCCCGCGGGCCCTGTCTTCCTCAAGCTTCTGCGTCAGTTCTCGTCGACGCTCAGTCAGTTTGTTGAGAATGCTTGTGTCTGCCATTCTCAGGCCAACTGCGGTGGAGCCGATGGTCCCAATCTTGGCCTTGGGAACTGCTTTGACCCACTGCCGGGCGTGCGGCGATCCGCCTCATCGCCCTCATCTTCATCATCTCCACCAGAATCGGCCTCTTCCTCGCCATCGAGGACACCGATGAAACCCAGTTCGGCTTCATCTTGTTCTCCCTCTGCAGGATAATGCTCTTCGCCATTGCCCTCAGCCATGGCGTCCCCTTCGGCACCTGCAAGCTCGTGGGCTCGCCCTGTGGCTTGCCCTTTCCTACCCTTTCCACTACCTTGGGGCTTGCTACCTTGAGCCTTAATGCCTTTGGGGTTACTACTTTTATCCTTGTACCAACAATCTTGCGCTAGATGCCCTTTACGTTGACATATATATAACACTGCCGGGTCTCCTTGGCCTTTCCTCCTTGCTCCTTTTGACCTTGCTTTCCTTTGCCTTTGGGACCCTTCTTTCCTTTCATCTCGTCAACTTCCATGGGCACAGCACCGTCAGTGGCGGTGAAAGCACGCTTGGTGTCTGCAAAGGACACCATTTCTCTCCTGAGCAGCTCGTACGACGTCAGTCGTCCCAAGTTCAACTCCAAATGCCCCTGAAGTTCAGGTGGGGCAAGTCCCAAAAGGGATACCATTTGCTGTTGCTCTTCGAGCGGCTTGCAGCCTTTGCGCTGCCCGTATCTCCTGTGGGCGTCTTCCCACTTCTCTATTGCCGGCACCAAAGCAGCAATTGAGTCCACCGGCTGAGTACTCATGAGGTTCCTCAACCATCGCATGGATGTGACCATATCACTGGGGTCGAGCCTCATGTGCAGGCGGCGATACATGTCTAATCCCGAACCAATCGACCTATTCATGGTCACGTCACCAGGCGCTTCCACTGTTAGCGTCCCTAGTACCACTTCTAGTTGACGATTGAATTCGAGAAGAGCTTCCTTAGTCACGCCTGTAATCGAAGCCGACTCCAGGCTGGCTAAGGAAATCTCACTCTCGCCACGCTCGCGCGCCCATCCTAAGATGCGTCTTGCATCCGGAAATTGGCTGGCTACCCACAATTCAAGTCTATACGACCACTGTCGCCATCCTCTGGATGCTTCCTCAAGCGTTCCTCCTAAGGCATGTGGCCTTCCGACTGCCTTCACGTCGATAAGACCTCTCGGTCGTGAGCTTGATGCAGCCGCCACACTCTGTGTGGCTGCAGCTAACTGCTGCTGTCCTTGCATCTGGGCTCCGATCATTTCCTGCAACCTTGCGAGTTGCTCCTGTTGCCCTTGGAGTAATCTTAGTAGCATCTCTTCTCCTTGACCTGCACCTCCACCAGTTGGGCTGGTGGGTTGAGACATCACTCCTTCTTGAAGTGCTTTGACAAGCGGTCAAGTAGTCTCCTAGGAAACTTCTGTAGCCACTCTCCACTGTTGTGGAACAACCTTTGCAGCTTTCTAATCCTTCTGAGCTTCCTGATGTACCTGGCCCAGTTGGCCCTGGCTCTGGCTGCTCGTGCCCTTCTTCTTCTCAGGACACAGCAGCACCCCATCCAGGATGCTCCGCTACCATGAATGCACTTTTTAGCTGCGTGCAGTATTGGCTTGAGCCAAAAGTATGAAAACAGATCACTTTGTGATCACATGACATGCAAAACTGTACAACCCTCTAAACTACCCTCACATCCAGTCACTAAACCCTGAACCCTAAACCCTAAACCCTAAACCCTGAACCCTAAACCCTAAACCCTGAACCCTAAACCCTAAATCCTAAACCCTAAAGCCTGAACCTGGCCTTGCCATATGCATCCAGGAAAAGGGGCTGCCAATCTGGCCTTCAAACAGAACTTGGATATCTGCCAAGTCATGAGTTGACATTTGGGGTTATGTAGAGACATAGATAGGTATAGGGGTTCTGTAGGGATACAGAAGGATACATAGGTTCAGGGTTTGCGGAGAACCTGTGAATTACTATTTTGCGGGGATTTGAAGGTTTCGTTTAAGTTTTTCTTCTCGGACCTTTTCTGCATGGCTAGGTTTTAGGGATTAGGGTTAAGGGCTTAGAAGCACCCGCTCTGGCAGAGTGGTGTTTGGAAGGGGAATGCAAAGGATGTGTAAAGACCTGACTCAAGCTCACTGCACAGACAACTGCTTGAAAATCTGCGATGAAGCATCACGGACCTCTACATTCACAGCCCTTCCGGCCCTATGTTATATCAAGGCCCAGGCATTGGCTCACTAAAGCAACTTGCAGAAACAGATTGACGGCACAGGAACCTGTCATGGAGCTTCTCCATAAACTTCTCGTCGCGAAGGTTTTCCATGTTCTGGTCGCGTCCTTGAACCCTGGCAAAAGATACCTGCCAGCTGTACTCACGATTCCAAGGGTATGTAAATGCAGGCGCACACGCACAGATGTCAGCAACGCAGAGAAGACTCGTCAACAGTTGCAACTCTCCCAAACATGATTTGAATGGTAGCAACAGTATGACCAAGAATAACAGTAACAACCATAATAAACAGATAAGTACATAGATAAACAAAGACTGCGCGAATCCACCAAGGCCCGCGGGGACAGTTAGCATCCCACACGCCCAAGTCCTCCACTCGAAAGCTTCAGTCGATCCAACATCTACAACCTCCAAAACCCTTAACTTCAAACCCTAAACCGTTGGGGGTAGTTCTTACACTTGGGTTCCGGTTCGAGACACCTTCAGTAGTGGACCCATAATCAATGATTGTGTTTTCTTAGGTTGAATTTGGTCCGGTCGCCTCCACCTCTGCCATACCTAGTGCCTTGGGATACAGGCACATCAGAATGATAAGTGGGTGATAACCAGATTACGACAAAAAAGTCTGGAACTCAGAAAACGACAAGGAGCGACCACCCCGCCAAACCCTAAACCGTACACCTTAACCCCTAAACCCCAACCCCGAAGCCGGGTAGCGTCCGTGAAGAGGTGGGCAACCCCAATATCAACCACAATAAACTATCACTATGAGCCGGACCCAAAAGGAATCCCCAACTCACAAGCCTAAACCCTGTTCGGGCTGTATTGGGATAATGGGAAATACAAAGGAAACTATTATCCTGGGTTATATAGGGGTTCTAACCCCTAAAGAACACCTGTATAATCCTTTTACAAATATCACGAATTCTGACTGTCAACCCTACACCCTAAACTTGCGAGCAAGCCCTGGCGGGGCTGCCTCAGCCACTTTGGAGCTGCTGAAGCCCGGTAGACACTGCCTTAAGCGGTTTAGGGTTCAGGATGTGAGGTTTAAGGGGTCATCAGAGCTTAAGCGCATTTGGGTTGCCAACAATGTACTTTAGTCCTTGTTGTCGAGGCTGCCAAAAGGGGCCACTGTTTTGTTATTGGAACATCCCGAAACGGCTGCCGTTGGGTCATCAAAGCTTCGGAATCCGTATGAAAACGCTGGGAACGTACGCAAGGATGAAATGCTGTTCGGAATCATTCCGCACTCTGAGCGACGCACTTCGTCTTTGTCTGGTGGAATTCGGCGTGAAATCTGGCAAGCACTAACAATAGCAGCATGGAGCCAGCTGGCAAGACTTGGGCCTGTGAGCCGCAGCAGGATTTCTGAAGTTGATGAAGGCATAACCAACGTTGCACTTGCTGCTGAAGTCGATGGGTAGGTAGACGAAGTCGTAGAGATTCTGTCGGTTCCAGGGTCATGCAGGACATGAAAGAACTCTGAAGAACGCTGTAGGAATTTCTCCGAAAGCACGAAACGGACCTTGTAACCCTTGTCCAGACGGTCAATCAGCATGTCACGAGTGTACCGGTTTGGGATGTTCCTTGGAAAGGTGGCATGGGAGCACCACCAAACACAACAGAATGCATGCATCTGCCAATCTTTTTAAATGTACATATGTACATATGTAAATATGTTATACGCATTATGTATATATATGAATATACATATACATATGTACCTGAATATATACATCTCTATATCTATTTTACATAAATATTTATCTATTTTATTGATCTATTTGCGTGCGTACACTTGCTTCTAGGGCTCCGAAGCATGACTGTCGTGTAGCCTGCAGGGACGCGATGCCATGCAGGGCACAGCACTCAAACAAGGAGCACGCATGAAAGAACACACGGTTGAGGGTTTAGGGTTTAGGGTTAAAAGGAAACTTGCTCGCTTTTTATGCGAAGGCCTCGAAACCATTTGAAAGGAGTCCGGAGGACAGTCGAATCACAAATGACATTCAAACTGAGGCTGTACCATACCAACTTATGCATCGTGAAGGGATGATGCTTTAAAGTGAAGACCCGAAACCTTAAACCCTCAACACACACAACACTAAACCCCAGACCCTGATATCCCTAAACCCTAATAACCCTAATAACCCTAAAACTTTTAGCCCTAACAACTCTAAACCCTAATAACTAACAACCCTAAACCCTAGTAACCCTAGGGCCCTGAACCCCAAATAGTACTTACCATGTTCTTTTCCATTATCGTATATAGCCCCTAATTCCATTCTCCAACTGGAGAAGCCCCATGTCTGCTCTGCCTGGATATGCCGCTGCCCCATACAGTGGTGAAGCAAAGGCCGACATCATGCTTTGAAGGTACCTGGGGGTTTC
>CAJNIZ010038813.1:33719-53849 GCA_905231905.1 Symbiodinium pilosum | reverse complement strand
AAAAAAAAAAAAAAAAAACGGAACGAAGACCCAATGCCCAACAAAAACACTAGCATATCGTAACCGTTTTTTGCGCCCATACGGCGGGGCTGTGAGGCTCCGCTTCGTTTCATCCTGTGATGGATTCGGCCGGGCCAGATCAGGGGCAGTTGCCTGAGCAACACGTGCGGTGCGGGCAAACCACGAGTCATGGGATGGCAGGATTGGATAACATCCGCCCAACATTCCCAGCACTTGGCAATGCACTTCTGATGCTTTGTTAGCCTGGCCAGTTCAAAGCTAATCCACAGTGATTAGAAAGATTGCGGATCAGAACCAGAACAAAAGTTATCGGCCAACTCCAATTCTCGATTGTTTTCCCAGCCAGCTCAAAGATTCAGAAAAACATGGAACAACGCAAAGAAGATTCGCATGGTCCCTTACAACTTTATGCCCCACACAGTGTTCATGTCATTTGCTTTGGGTCGCATCGTCTAGGTCCAGCGGCCCTAAGCAACGCACAGCGTAGCCAAGCAACACAATTGGTTCCGCATCGTTTAGCAATGCTGCTTATCGCTTAGGTCCACCGGCCCTGAGCCATGCGGCCTCAACCGGCCCATGTGGAATGAAATTTCAGATCATAATCTAACGAACTAGGGTTCCAGGGTGCGCAATTCGAAATCTACATGTTTCTCAGTTCGGAGTATATGCGGATTACCAAGGAGGTTCGGTCCTTGAACAACCGTCTACGGTCAGTATACGAAATGGCCAGGCACGTTGACCGGCAACAGGTTGGCTTATTTAAAGCCATGAAAAAGAAAGCTCCTTGTCCAATCGGTGGGCCCCGGTCAATTACAGAAACATAAGTGCGAAGCCTAAAAGGCATACAAGGTTAACAAACCCACATCTGGCGGAACAAGAAAAACTTCTATGGGCCTACCTGTGCTCTTCCAGAGAGGCCTGGGAACTGCGGCTATGCTTCTCAAGGTAGGGACTCAAGATGCAAATGCACATCCGGCGTCTCCTTGCCTTGGAACTGCACGCTATGAAGAGGAGCTTGAAAGGAACGGGCAGCCAGCTGGGAGAGCACAGCACAGGGCAGTGCATCTTGCGCAAAACATGCGTCAGAGATGCCACACTACCAAGATTATGATTGTGAATTTAGTTTACCAAAATTACGGATTAGGATTGGTACCGAAAAATTTTGAACAAGCTAGCAACATTTGCAACTCAAGGAAACTCAAGGATGTCAAATGTTCGAAATCGAACGGTCAATTTTGAATTGTGTTGAGTTTGCGTTTTGCGCCGCGACTGCGCTGTTCAAACCCTACCCTGCGTCAGCACCTGCACTTATCTAGGCGTCGCATTGCATCAGCGGCTATTTTGGGCACACCGCATCGATGCGCTGCTGCGTCGTGGTGAGCGCAAGATGGCTGCTTGCGTGTCGTGGACAAGTGCGGCAAACTTACACCTTTGCTTTGTCCAACGAATTTTCAAAAAAAAAGTGTGTGCCCATCTGCCCGCTTCGGTTTGGAATTCGTGCCGGCAGGCCCGCAATTGAGGCGATTCCAAACTCGCTCACTTCAGTGGGGTCGGCGGCTTCTCGCCTAGCCCTGGGGTTGTGGTTCAGGGCCAACTGGGTTGGCATGATGTTGTCACCGTACACCTTACGCAAACCGCCGGTCTTTGTGCCCGCTTGCTGAGCATGCCGCTTTGCGCATTGCGCAGCATGCTTGTACTCAGTCCCAGTCTTGGATGCAGTCTGTTTTGGATGAACTGCACAATCATGGTGTCCCGCATCCGCATGATGCAGGGATCCATATGGGATGCCCATCACCTTCCGTTTGTCGCTGGTTGCGTGATGTGAAGTTTGCTTTGGGCAGTCATGCTGACGCCACGTATGCTACCACTTTGTCGGCCTGCAACCCCTTACGCGCCTGCGCGTGTTGGCAGCCATGTCTCCAATTGCACAGGATTGTGTATGCATGTATCCCATGTAGACACGCGCAACGCAAGACATTGGGGCTCAGCACGTTGTGGTCATCACAATTTTGCAGATGGACGTTCAGCTCGGCACCGTAACCAGCACGCTGTCCCAACCCACACTCCCTGCCGTTTCTGTGCAAACGCAAGTGACTCTGTGGCACACGCCTTACTTGGATGCACTGCACACGATTTCCTGCGACAAAGGTGTCAAAGCAGGCCGTTTCTTTGCATATGTTGTTTTCGACATCAGCCGATGTCAACACAGCCCGTGACATCATGAACAACATACAATTTGTTGCTGCGGTGTGTGTGATGTTTGCGTAGCATGAACCTGAAGTTACACACCATGCACCGAACATTTAGGACACAGCATGTATGAGTCGAATGTTTTTTTTGGATGTTTCATCCGGTGGCGGTCGTTTGTTTCCAGCATTTGCTTGTCACGTTGTTACTTGCCACTTTGATGATGGGAAAATTTCATACATGCTGTCAGTATCACCCCTGACCGTGACCCACGGTCGTTTCCAGACACGACTCTGTTTAAGGCTGCCTTTTTGGCATGCCGGTTGACCAACGGTATGCACTACATGTTGAAAAGCTATAACACACATGTTTCCTCTCTTTGCGATGTATAATAACAGTTGAATGTGTTACATTTTGTATTGACAAAGTTTGTCTGGGACGTACTCAGGAACCAATTTAAAATGTCAACGTGTCAGGCCTGAATGCCCAGTAGTTTCTGGCCCATTTATAACCCGAACTACTGAGGGTAGTCCAGGATTCCTTCTTCCAAAACGCCCTTTTCGCCGCCCATTTCGCACGCTCTTTGGCCGTTGCGCTTCACAATGGCATGTTAACCATTGCGCAAACCCAGATGCATTGGGCCAAGAGGACATAAGTGGACGAGGCCCTGCTCTGCACCATTCACGGGCCTGCATATATCAAGAAAATATGAAAACCAAAAACAAATTCTGAAACATGAGTAACAAGTATGAAAATGGTCACGCGTCATAAGAATAATGAACGAATAATGAAAAATCATGAAAATCACATGAAAAATGAACATTATGGCAAGTCATGGCAATTGCTGAAAGATGATAGGACATGATGCAACATGATGTGTATGCTGAGGAAATCTGAAAAGTATCCAAAATCAAAAGAAAAGAAGAACAACGATGAACATCATGCGAACATGATGACGTGGTTCAAGATGACGAGCAGTGGTCAAACGGAGGGGCTGGGGGGGCGCAACCCCCCATTTGCAAACAACATAATCTGTGTAGCAAACCCTCATGGTGATGACATGGCACTTGTTTGACATGGCAAGCATGATTGGCGTTAAAAACGGGGTCGGGGTGGCGGGCCGCCCTTTCATGCGCAAACATGATCTGTACAAGCATTCCTCCTTACAAACATGATGATGAAACGTGGTGGAGACAACTGAGGGACATGGAGAACCCATGAAAGGCATGGTGATGGATGGGGAGTTTTTAAAGCAATATGAAATTGACGAACACTCATGACACCTATTGAAAATGATAAAACATGGCATCCGCTGAAAAGGGTGGCAAATATCAAAACGTGAAAATTATGAATAATTGTGACACATGAGGGAAAACGATAAGAAAGAAAGACGCAAGAAACAAAAAACAACACCAAACAAACAAAAACAAACGCAGATAGCAGAGATCGGGGAATTGAACGCAATCAACGCGAGCCAGGAAGCTAGAACAGCAGAAAACAAAAACAGAAGGGGGGAAAAAAAAACAAAACCAGAAAGCAAGAAATTGGGGTTCCAGTCAGACGTCCGGCGAAGAAGGCTGCAACCTGGGCTGGCCTCATCAAAGGCGCCAAGCTTGGCTGGCGGGAAGCAGGGGCTGCCAGAAAGCAGAAATGACAAGCTCGGGATAATGTTAGCGTCGCTTGGGCAGTCCCGACAAGCGCCTGGCCTCGCTGTGAACCAGCCCCCGGCTACGCCTCGCCCCTAGAATTCACAATGTTTCATGATATAGCCGATATAGTATAATTTTTGTTTGTGAAAAATGCATATGTTTTTTTCACATTCTTTTTCCGCCAAAAACCAGCTTGTGTCCACAGCAGTGCGCCGTGCTTCGTGCCGTGAGCACCATGCTCAGCGCACGGGGGAGCAGCCACGGTTCGCCCAGCGCTGTCCCGCCGATCGCGTGCTGGACTGCTACCGACAGCATGCCCCACCACCTGCGGGCCCAGGCAACCGAGGCACATGCCCGGAGGGCGGGGGGGCGCCCGGAGAGCGCGGACACGGATGAGCTGAGGAACGAGCTCATGCGCATCCCGGCTCCACCTGGGACAGAAATGTCATCCGGACCGTGTGCATCGAGCAGTGCAGGGATGCAAACGCAGGGCCCGTGGTGCTGATGGGTGGGCCATGTCATTGGGCTGCTGTAAGCAACTCGGCTACAAGGCATCATTCACCCAATTGTAGCAAGACACGCATGCGCGGCTTCACGGACAAAGCAACACGTTCCCTGTTGTAAAGCCGTCGAGCACGGTGCCATTCCCTGGGGTTTTAAAATAACATCCGTAGACCCGAATGCAAAAACCTTTGTGTGCAGGGACTCTACCGCGGTGTGGTGCCCAACGTGCAGCGCGCGGCACTTGTAAACCTTGGAGAGCCATGTCCTCAGCATGTGGGAGGGGCATGTGGTGTTGAACTGTTGGTGGGTCCACATGATAATTATGAACGTCATCGCGCGCCCGCTTGGCTGGCGGGGCGCGGAGCACACGAATAGGTCATGGCATGTAGTTGACACGTGGGGTTCAGGGTTGAGGGAGTAATTCATGGAGGCAAGCCTCACTTCACACTGTTTGTTGCATGCATGTTGCAGCATTAATGGAGGGGGTGGGCGGGGCTCAGTCCATCAGCCTTAGGTGAAGGAGTTCGCAAAACCTTCGAAAGCTGCAGGCCTAAAGGGGAAGGGGGAGGAAGGGGGGGGGAGAGGGGTTGGAAGGAGGGGGGAAAGGTTTGCCGCGTACGGCGACAGCTTCAAACCTGGGGTGAAGCTAGAATTTCACGCGGGATGGTCAGGCTGGATTATGCCACCCGCCATGGGTTTGGGGGGGAGGGAGGGTTGCCACGAGCAAGCAGGTTTGGGTAGGGGGGGTGTTTAGAGGGTTCTGAGCGCCCTGAGGCTGGATAGCCTCGGCGAATTTTTGTTTAGATCGGAGTTTTTCCGCGTCTTGAGGGAACCACACGAGCACGCTGTTTTCCGGTATTAGCATTATATCCGCATGCTCTCGACATCATGTTGACTTTCTTGTTTCAATAAGCGGCAACGGGCAGCTTCCCGTTCCAGGTTGTCAACGTACGACCAGGCCAAGGGCTTCATACTCCAGCGAAGCGGACTTCCTGACGGCGCGTGCGGGGGTTATGGTTGATAGCTGAATTCATGTGGGAGGTTTTCATGTTCAGATGCTGCTTCACATGTTGCGTCTTTTCCCCTGTCCGTGAATTTGCATGATCCTGCTACATGGTTGTCCATGATGATGCATTTTGATTTAAGCCAAGGTTTTAATGTGTTCTAGTGTAATGTTAGGTTTTGAACTGCCAGAGGTGGCATTCCATAGACCACACAGTGCATTTCATGAGGAATATGCCGCGAATGGTCAGGAGTGATGGTGCACACTTTGAGCGCGTTCTGTTCTGGCTTTGTGGCGTGCTGGCCCCAGACATCGAGATCTAGGCTCCCGAAAACGTTTCGCGCGGGGGTTTGCATTATCTAAAGCTATATCTTTATGTTTCCTGTGTGGGACAGCTTTGGTTCCCAGGGCCCTGTAAACATCCGTCTCCATTATTGATCTTCACTGATTGTTTATGTGCATGTCACTGTCCACGCATTTTTTGGCGCCGAGCACCCATCTTTGCCCCTAGGTCGGTGTGCGCAACGCCAGCAGACGTGGTCAGGAGTCGGATTATGGCACGCCAGGCTGTCGCAACGCCGGTTTTGCAGCGGGATGCTGTCTGGGAAAACGCCTGATGCGTGTATGGTCGGCATAGCAAGGAGACCGATTCCCCGAAGTGCTGACTGACCCCAAAGATGTCGTGATTATGGAATTTCTTTGGCCGCTGCAATGGCAAGGTTTCGATTCAACGTATTAGGTGGGAGTGTGAGGTGTGTTGCCAGAAAGAATGCATTGCTTCAAGCCATCGAGTTGACATGCCGTTATCCCTGCCTGCCTACAAGCCTTTTAGGTGGCAACAGCTGGCATATTCATATCAGAAGACAGGCCTCTGGCATCATCAGCTGCGCCGCGCGCTTGGCACAACGTGTCATGGTGACATGTATTGCTGCCATGGACCCCATTTTTGGAAATGCCTGCTTGATCTTGCCAGAGTCGTCCTTACAACCGGACAATCCCCCAACAATCATGACAAAAAAACATTCAGCGCATGCAGGATATCGTGGATTCGTTGAGGGAAATAAAAGTGGGACCCATAACAGAGGACTCCTGAAGGAACCGGTAAGCTTCTTCAACGTTTCATGTGGTCTCTCAATATCGAGGCTCCATTGTGTGCACTTACTTGCATCCATTGTTTTGATACAGCCCGCAGCCCTTCTTATCATTAGGGACCCCAGGCCCGCAAGTTCTGCAAAAATGAGACAGCGCTGTATACCCCTGTAGATTCCTACACGCCTTCGGAAGCCGGATAGCCCCTTCTAAAAAGGAACCCCAGTTTTGGCCCATGTGGGGCCCACGTAAAACTGCAGGTTAAGGATGCAGTCCGCAGCTCAGATTTGAAAGCTGACGTGTGGACGTGGCGCATGGTGCTCGCAACGCGTTTCCACGACCTCAGTCACAGGGTACATGTAGGTGAATGGTATATTTGGCCCAAAAGGGTTCCCATATACCTACATCAGGTCCAACTATATACCATATAGGTACATGGACCTTTTGGGTTAAGGGTCCGAGAACCCAAATACTAGGCTGGGGGACGAGAAAATATTGTCCAAGGTCCATAACGAGGGCTGGGTGGCCTTGTGGCTCCAGCCTCAGTTCCTAGGGTTTAGGGATGTTTAGGGTTTCAGGGTCTGGGGTCTAGGTTAGGCTTTGTGGTGGGTTCAGGGTTCAGGGTTTAGGTTGGGTATGTAGAGTCTCCCTTGGACAGGAAAAAATTGTGTCAGCTCGGCGTGGAGACTCGGGCAATCTAATCGTCGGTTGTACCTTCAGCTGTGCCAGGGCGGCTACCGCTACTAGCCATCTGGAATGGGATGAGTGGACAGTTTAGACAAGAAGTCTTATCTTGGAATAGCCATTTTGGAGCCAGCATCTTGACCAAGTACTGGTTAAGGGTAGGCTTAGCGCGATACGCCGTTAAGTTCTCATCTAGGGGCACGCCATCCGGACAAGGCATTAATACTGGGATTATGTGACTTTTTGACCTCGGATAACACTGCCAAATTTCAGAATGCCAGTCCACCCTAACCTGAGCTGCTGTCATACTAAGGTACAGAAAAGGTCCTCATCGGCTTCAACGTCTTGGAGTATTTCCGTGATAGCACATCATACTGTAATATTGACCACGACAGACACGAATGTATGTATGACTAGGTGATCCGAAGAGCCCAAGAACTCCGCCGTTGCTGAAAGCCAACAGCTGCCATCAACCGCGCGCGAAAGCTGCACATGTCCGTCCTCGTCGCCGAGACCGTTCGGTAGGCTTGAAGTTGGATTTTGATTGAAACCCCACACCCCATAAACCCTATAAGCTATAAACCCTATTAAACCCTATACCCTGATGTTTTGCGAGTCCTGTGACGTGTTTAAAAATAGTTTCCTCTGAGCCTGCTTTCGTGCCCTCAAAGCCCGATTGTGGGAGAGCTGGCTTAGAGGAGGGCACCTGGGTTCTTCCCAAGGAGGGGCCTCTGTAGCTGTATGGTATATGGTCTTCGTAGGTGTCTGTAGTAGCTATGATATATGACACTTGGGCTTTGGGTAGGTACATAGCGTTCACCTGAGGGCCATAGCTGTTCCCGTATAGGTACGTGGGGCAAGATCGAGAAAGATCTAGGGTGTTGCATCTCCGTTGTCAACACCCCGAAGGCCGTCGCCCGAAGAATTGTCGCTCGAATGAGTTATTGCAATAGTACGGCGTGCTGCCCCATTGTCCATATGCAGGGCTTCTAGCACCCTAGACCTAGAACTTATGCCATGGCATGCCGTGATCCATGGCGCGTACAACCCTAGGTGGTTTAACGGGATGGCTTGTACCTAGTGCAGGATGCTGTCAGCCTCATACCAGCTTTTGACTTTTTGCTTTCAAGGAAAGGCTTCCTCCCGAACTGGGCACGCTTAGGGTGCCGGCCTCATCATCAGAGGAATGTGGGCTTTCAGGTTACCTCCACTTGCTTTTAATCCTCAGGAAGGGGCTCTTGCTAAACCAGCCATTTCTTGCATTTCGGACGTCGAGGAGTTTTCGGTTTTGGGCGCTGGGGCGAGTTCTGGTGAAACAAATCACGACGTGTAGAACCTGCTAGGCTGAGATTTGCCCTTCATTTGCGGCTGGCGTTCGATTTTTATTAATGCAGTTCGGACTGCCTGCTGGAGTCTTTGCATGCACCTAGGGCGTTTGTTTTGTCAGCGGCCTAGCTTACGCGACCAGCCTGCGCAGCCGTGGTCACGCTTATACAGTAGCGGCACAGAAGAAGCTGGTTGCTAGTCTCAAATGATCCAACATACTTGTATAGGGAATGCGAAGCCAAACCATGTTATGATGCCTTAGCATAGAAGCCCTCCTTGATACATCATGCACATAATTAGGATCCTGTGGGAGTTGGCAAAGCATCAAGTCAATGAACATCGGATTACAGCTGTCTCATGATGGGCTCACCAGTGAAGAAGCATCTGTCTTTTGCACGTGGAAAATCTCGTTCATCACTTTCAGACCACTACCAGGACCTTTCTTGTACCCTCGAACAGGGGTACGTTGTTCCTTATGGTGGGTATTTAGGGTATAACAGTGGGTAGATGGAAGGTCGAGGTATGCAGCGCAACTATTCTGGGACAATTACGCACTCCGAAGTATTCCCATAATACTAGCTTGTGTTGCATAGTGGAGGGAAGGTATACATGCGCATGAATTTTTACGCTTAGTTATTATGTGGAGTCATGATTAGGAATGGGTTCGCTGTAAGAACTCACCTAAACCCTCGTCCATGGACCCTGGCCCTGAATCCCAACCTACGTTGTCTGGGCTGCCGTTACGGAATTTAAGTGAAATCAATATCATAAGGCAACCCTATGAGTTACTATAGGTCCAGATTATGGTAACTTAGCGTAAGGTCCTTAACAGCAATCCAACTCCTTGATGTTTTGACCACCTTCGCAATCCATTCAACTTCCATGTGGCCGTGCTGTAAACGTCACCTCATGTGACTAGAGCATCAAATTTTTCAGAGACAAGAAACCTCCATAAACCCGGAACTCAAGCCCAAATCCTAAACCCCAAAACTAGAAACCCTAAATCCCGGACCGTTGAACCCGAAGCTGCATACATCCCGAACCCCTTCAAACCCAAAATTCGTAAACCTTACCAAGTTTGCGGCTTTTTTTTATCAATTAATCCCAAAATCTCCTAGACCTCAAGCCCTCTAAGCCCTACACCCCCTGAACCCTAAAAACCACGGAGGCCATGGCAGCTGACGTTTTGGGTCACCTACGAGTATTCCCGGAGCGCTTTAGGCGGAGCGGCTCAAACTCCGGGTTTAGGGAGGTTGAATGAGTTTAGGATTGAGGGTTTAGGGTTTAGAGTTTAGAGCTTAGGATTGAGGATTTGGGGGTTTCAGAGCTCCCCAAACTCCAGGTTCAGGGAGCTCAGGGAGTTTAGGATTGAGGATATGTTTTTTTTTGGGTTTAGGGGTTAGTGTAGGGAGTTTAGGATTGAGGATTTGGGGCTTTTGGGTTTTTGGGGTTTAGGGGTTAGTGTAGGGAGTTTAGGATTGAAGATTTAGGGTTTAGGGGTTAGGGTTTAGGGTGTACGTTTTGCCGGCTTGATGGGTTATCCGTGGGTCAATCCCCGTCCCAGTAATGGACACCACAAGGCACCATTGGACTTATATTAAGGCCCAATTAACTGCATAGTAAGGAGCTTTTACCATAGGGGGGATTGACCCAAACCCTAAAAATCCTAAACCCTTAACCCTTAACCCTAAAAACCCTAAAAACCCTAAAAACCTTAAAAACCCTAAAAACCCTAACCTTAAACCCTTAACCCTAAGCCCTAAACCCATCCATCTCGAGGTTCGGAGCTTGTGTTTGGGGTTCCGGGTGTATACGGTGTATATGAAAACAAACTGCGTGCCCCTAAGTACATTATAGGTGTATGCTAAAAGAACATGCGTGCCCCTAAGTACCTTACACTTTGGGATGTGAAGGTACTAGAGTATAGTAAGGTCGTGCAGGATTTTAGGTATCAACAGATATAGGGCCTAGAAGCTGGGGGCTTGTAGTTTCGGATGGTCTTTGAGGTTTCAGGGTTCGAGGCTTACTGTTTATTATGGGCTTCTCAACAACCACGCCTTGCACTTTCACCCATATGTTGCCTCTTACCATGCACACACCTTAAAGCCAAAACCCTACAAGCCGAGGTTATGGGGGCTTCTGAGATGCAAACGACTGTTTGCACAACGAGCGCATGGCAAAAGAGTAACTCTCCCCCACGTGAGCTATAGTCCAAACTCTTCAATAAACTGGCATCGGGAATTATGTAGGGGAGTATCATTGGGGCCGGAAAGGGGATACTAGAAGCTTTGACTATAGTTCACATGAAAGGCAGTGAGGGCACCTTTTAGGGCCTGGTTACAACTGCCAAGCCGTACAGAGCATTTGCTCGTTCAGAGTTTCCCAAAATGGTTTTTACACAACCTTGAATTAGGCAAATTTCCAAATTTGCAGTCTTTATAGTCACTATAGGGAGTACACATAGATGTCTTCGTACAGGCACATGTTAGGATGGGGTGTACATCACGTGTATAGTATTTGAACCCTTCAAATGCCTGGCAACCCTAAACCTAGGTACCCCAGCAGCACCCTTTTTCCCTTTTGTTTTCCCCTGTATAAAAGCTGAACAGACGGAAAAACGATACCCTTATCACCCTAAACCCTAAACCCTCTGTATCATTACACATTATAGGGGCACTGGGGACTGTAGCCCGAAGTCCCAGGGATGCTTCAATCCTGTACCTGATCCGTGAGACAAAACTACCTGGACCCCAAAAGTATGTAAAATAATGGCCTTCATGGCTTATCGTGGCCGTAAACCCTCAACCCTGGGCCGTTGCAAGTAGTGCTACTGTTTCTTAACCTTGCGGTTGGGTGGATGTCCCAAGCGCGTCGGCTGGGAAGCTCGCGGCATGCAGAACGGGAATACAGCAAGGAAATAGGGTCACCTGGGCCCTCCAAAAAGGTAAAATCATAGCCCAAAATACGAAAGAATAGGCCACAAGGCGCTTTTGGGGCCCAGGTGAGGGTTTAGGGATTAGAGCCTGCGGGAGTCCAGATGGAAAAAAGGATTCGCGTTTAGAGCCCGGAGGCCCTTTCTTGGGTTTCTGTTCAGGACCTTAAATTAAGTGACCATGATGGGTATACATAGTAAATAAGAGGGTTTCCCCAATGCAATATAGTAACTTGAAGTAAGTTCCTTAAGAGCAACCCAGTTTAGGTTATGATCCCTGGCCCACACAAGAAGAGTTTGGACAGGGATGGCACCATCTGGTGCCAGCACTGTAAATCACAGGTCCCTACAAGGTGAATTCATACTTCTGGTGACCTCAGATTGGATTTCCTTAAATGTAACCCTGTGTGTCATGGCACCCCAATGCTGCATGTTTAGCTACCCTCAGCTAAACCCAGAAAGCCATCATATCCCTACACGAAATCCATCTTAAAACCGCAAGATCCGTGTACTTGGATCCGTAGATGCCACATGGCGAAGTTTGGGTCGCTGCGACCAGTCTTTCTGTACAGGTTTAAGGTTGAGAATTTAGAGGTCGGTATCAAACAGCATTCTTGGAGCGAGAAAGGCCTTTCAGATGTGAATTCCGCTTGGAAATGGATCTCACCGGAAAGTACTATCCTAAGCCTTTGTTGCAAATTTGTTCTGTATTCCTTCCGAAGCTTGAACACCCAACAAGCCACATGAAGCAACATAATGATGTTTTGTAGGAACACCCCGAAAAGGAGAACCAGTCCCCATGTCCAGCATTTCCCGGATATACCACAACATTAACAGCTAAACCCAAGCTGTCGACCATGCATACCTCTGGAAATCCCTTTAGCAGACCAAGATAAGAAGCCAAAAGGCTTTATATGGGAGGCTCCAACACTCCTTTTCAAACCCACACCCTTACAAGCCCTAACGCCTAATTACCTGAGACCCTATAGATCCTAACCCCCAGCACGGTCCTGTCTCTGAACCGGTTAACCCTATTTAGATCTCCCAGATGCCCACAAGAATTTCACACAGAGCCATCATTTTGGGGCCCAGCTCTGGTTTTAGGTGGGTGTAGCGGAAATCTACATAAGCCCGTCAACCCCAGACTCTAACTTGAGTGTCGCTGTAATGGTCAAGCCATGGTGGTACGCGTCTGCAGCAGTCGTTGCTGCCCTGGCAGTACTGCTTGGGATGCTAATAAGGCCGCGGCTTATGGGTGCATCAAAGGAAAAGGAATCTATTCCTCTCCCCGCGATCATAAATCCCTCCACTCTTCCCTCTTAAGAAGCGCCCCCAACGCAAAACTATTATGCTTCAGGATTTTTTGCTACAGGGTGGGGGTGTCTTTTCAGGGCGCCTAACAATTTGGAATCGAGCAAGTTTATCTTAAGGACAATGACAGGTGTTTCCGTTCGGGTATTGTGTGCTCAATTTCAAGCGCTCGTGGGTTCAGCTGAACCTCTTACATGCAAATCGACTTCCCAAGGACGAGCATTGTCACAGCGAGGGCACGCAACTTTTGTCTTTCCAGAGCGATTTCTGAGTACTTCAGGATTACTGTAGGTACCTGAAGCAGGGATGTAAGTAGCAGCTTTTTTCATGAGGAAAGCCTGAGACAGTCTTGCCTACAAAGCCTGATAGACTTGTAGAGCCTTGAATAAGCTCAGTAGTTTTTATGGAGCTTTACAACGCAGCTTCTGCAGTCACATCCAGAGCTTGGGGGCGGTACTCCGCATCGATGACAAATGTAGGGCAGTCTTGGATTCTGGGGTTGAGGATTGAGGCATGGGGATAAGCTTATGATCTTTCAACCGGCGCCCACAAAAATTCACACAATCAGTGTTGCGTGTCTGAGGAATTGTTGCTTGCTGAGCTGCTGCTGCTGCTGCTGCTGCTGCTGCGCCAGCAGTGTAGCTAGTGATTTTAAGCCGTCGGACAGTTGGGGCCGTCTGAACATGGCCTTCTAGAGCCTGCAGGGCCAGGATGGAAATATGAGCGGCTTCAAACTGAAGCTTTAAATCGTGGCCCCTTTGGAGGGTACCTTCAAATATTAGGGAGCCGTATTCTGAATAGTAAAGTGGGACCATAAGCTCAGCAACTTACCATGTACCGTCCACCCGACAGGCTTAGATTAGTGCCCATGCTGAGGTAGGCCTGTCAAATTCTAGGCTTACCTGGCTGGATGTCCTGTCTTTTTTGGGGGGGTTCTGTCCTACAGTTTGGTTGGGATATATCCCAAAAAGGTAGGACAGGGTCCAGGTAGGTGTTGGGGTCTAGAGCTTCAAAGTAATAACCACAAGACCACACACCCCACCTCCCAAAGTGTTGCTCCGGGCTATGGAGCGGTACCCTGAGCCCTGGGATCATGCATGGGGTGTGGAGTAACTTCCGAGAAGAACACTTCACACAAGCAAGCACCCTCACCATGAATCTTACTGCAAACCCTAAGCTCGGGGACCCATAAACCGTAAACCTTAAACCCTAAACCCCTAAATCCTAAACCCTAGACTCTAAACCCTAAACCCTAAACCCCTGAACCCAAAAACCCTAAACCTTAATTGAACCCTTAAACCTTCAACCTTAAAACCCTGAGTTGCAGCTTCGGGGGTGTCCATGCCTCAGGCTCAGTAAGCATCTTGCAGGTGGAGTTGAGGCTAGGGGTTTCAGGGTTTACAGGCTGTAGGGGTTTAGGGGGTTTTAGGGTTTTAGGGGTTTAGGGGTTTAGGGTTTAGGGTGGGGGAGGGTTTACCTGGTCCGCCTTCATTGGGGCTTCCAGAAAAATGAGGGTCCCTTTAGGGTGTAGCATTTAGGGTGCAGGGTCCCTTTAATCAGGGTTAGAGAATTTTGGGGTCCATGCTGCGCCAACTTTTTATGACAAACCTCGGAACCTACCATATAGGCCATATGAGCCATAGTCTAAACTCCTAGCATCCCCGTTAATAACTAACCCCTATGATGGTCCCCATGCACGGCGAGGTCCGGGAAGACGTCCCTGGGCAGATGTAAGCATGTTGAGGCGGCCCGGTGATCTGAAGTGTGGATTTGGGGTTTATATGAGCCATAAGGGGGTTATACAATGGATTATATAGGGGAGCATCATAGGGGTTATTAAGGGGGATGCTAGGAGTTTAGAACTACGGCAATCTTGGTCATGTACAAGCTTCTGCATGAAGCAGTCTATACATCCTATATAGCCCCAGTCTTGATGTCATTTCGATGTTCTTGTCCCTTGATTTTCAATATGGGTAGCAATTCACCAGCAAGCCCCATATTATTCCTGTAGTACTGCGCGTATCTCAGGTCTGGTGTTGGGCAAGTGGGCAACTAAAATTATCAGACAGGCTTAAAAAACAAAACTCGTAGGATTCACGAGTTCTTCTTCAAATATGGCAGATCCTTCAGTTACAGACCTCGAAGCGATGTTGGCAAGTTTCAGGCTTCTAGATTAGGCTGCCATGTTTGTACCCCAAGCTACCGCGTGCCGCAAGGTCCCAGCCCTAGACCCTCTAACTACTTTGTATTATTATGGCCTACTCTGGCCTCTAGACTTTCCAACTACTCCCTACCATGGCTTAAACACCCATTATTAAAGTACCCTCCAGCCCCCAGATTACTCCGATTAGTAGGTAACCTTCAGCCCCCAGACCCAGGAACTACTCCTTACTAGGGCTTAAAGACCTACTATGAGGTGACCTCTAGCCCCTGCGCCCTCCCACTACTCCCCCCCATGGCTTAAGTACCTATTCTTAGGTACCTTCCGGCCCCCAGGCCCCGCAACTATTCCCTCCTATTGCTTAAATACTTCTGTCTTACTCCCTACTGTGACTTCGATACCTTAGGAGGACCCCCCACCCTGCAGTAGTGGTATTGTAGTATAAGAGGAACCTAATATAATCCCTATTATCCATTATAGTCACTATTACTGGGTGGGGCGTCCACCTCATAGATACCCATTAAGCACCCTCCAGTCCCTAGACCCTCCAACTGCTCCGCTCCTGTGGCCTAAATTCCCAGCCCCCCAAAAGGATTTAAAATTAGATCCCCTAGAACCATAGGGGAAATTACATAAGGACTATATAGGGGTTATAATGGGTCTATATAGGGGATCTAATTTTTAGATCCTTTTTGGGGTCTGGGTTGGCCTAAATACCTATTACAGCCCCTAGACCCCAACTACTCTCTACTCCCTATTAGTGCTTAGATTCTCATGTTTTAGGAACCCTTTTAGCTCCTAGACCCTCTTTCTGGCCTACTGTAATATTTATGGACCCTTCAGCCCTTAGACGCTCCAACTAATTATTCCCTACCATGGCATAAATGCCCACGATTAGGGACCCTTTGGCCCCTACACCCTCCAACTACTCCCAATTATGGCTTAAATGCCCATGATTTGGGGCCCTTTAGCCCCTAGCCACTCCAACTACTCCCTACCATGGCCTAGATTCCCATGATTAGGGACCCTTTAGCTCCTAGACCTTCCCACTAACCAAGATTCTGGATCCAATGCCTCCCTCATGGTTGAGACTCATAGGGATGATATAATGCTTTAGGGATATATATATATATCCCTCAAGAATGGAGAATCAAGGGAAAAAGCAAATGGAACATGAAATGGAAAACGGATTTCATAGGGGTATGAGTTTGACACTGATAAGACTGATAAGTCTGCGTGACCCTGGTTACATCATACCATACCTCGGAAAATCTAGGTCATGAGCGGCGTTAAGTACCCTTCATAGGAGCATGGGGCATAAACAAGCTTCAAGCGTTTGGCCTTTGTACGCCACATGGTGTAGCGTCTAGGGTTTAGGATTTCGGATTTTAGGGTTTAGGATTTTGGGGTTCAGGGTTTTAGGGTTTGGGGCTTAGGGTGAGAGCCCACATGCAGAAAAAGAAGGGTTTGAGGGAACCCCTAAACCCAAAACCCCTAAACCCTTAAATCCTCAACCACCAAAGTTCTCAAACTCTTTGAAACCCCGAATCCCCTCAATTCTAGCATTCCTACAGTAGTCCCTTGTTGTACAGTCCATGTAAAAACGAGCCTTCTACACCCGAAGCTCCTTGAACCCCAAATCCCAAATCCTCAGCCCTAAATCCCTTAAACCCTACACCCAAAATCCTGAACCATGAATTCCTTAAACCGTACACCCCAACGCCTAAATCCTCGTTCGGTGGTGCAGGTGGGCTCGCAAGTGCGACTTTCCTACGACCTCTTCTATGCCGAAGACAACTCTCAGGTATTTGCTGCAGGTCTCTGGATGTTTAGGGCTTAGGGTGTTTATAGTTCAGGGTGCTTAGGGTGTGTAGAGTTTAGGGTGTTCAGGTTGTTTACAATTTAGGCTGCTTAGGTGGTTGCAGGTTTTTGGGTTTCAGGTTTTGTTTTTCAATAGAAGGACCAACTAGAGACCCCTTTGTAATCCCCATGCATTATCTCAAATTTTCCCAGTTGTTGGTCCTCCTTTGTCAGATGTAGGTTACACCTGGCCCCGAAAGATTTTGAAATAGTGGCCCGAACCCTAAACGAGCCCAAAGGACTATTAGGCGATCGGGAGGTTCATGTACAAGTAAGGCCCCTGAACCCTACCTATGTATCCCTTTAAAACCGCAAAAAAAGTTTAGGTTTCAGGGTTGGGGGATAGGATCTACGGCTTACGGTTGAGAAGTAGTTGGCATCATTGCAAGCCCTATTTGGCGGTAGTTTCCAAACAACTGTCGGGGCCTCATCCCTAAACCCTAAGCCCTGATCCTATGCCCTCATTACACTTTAGGGTATGGGGACTTAGGGTTTATGGTATATGGGGATAGTGTCGGTTAGGGGCCTGAGTGTTTACCCCTATTATGGCCTAGATTCCTTGCGGTATGAGGGCATAGGTTTCCTGACACCCAAAGCCTCCATGTTTAGGGTTGAGGGTTTAGNNGTATGTGGTATATACTTAGGGCCCATAGGGTTTCCCATATACCTACTTTGGAGCCCACGTATATACCATATAGCTACATGGACCCTTTGGGACATAGACCTCAGATTAGATTGATATGACCAATTTCTGCGGCCCTTTGCATTGACATCCTCATGGATCCTGTGGGTTTAGGGATTTGTTTTTTTTCAATGTTTTTCATATGGTATTCCATCATTGGAAAGAAGTGCCTCAAGCCATTGATTACAAGTGGATAACCTCACCCAGTCTCCATCTCGTTCTCTGTTTCCTTCTCCATCTCATTCTTTATGAGGGTACCTTTAGCCCTCCTCATCCCGTAAAGGACGCCTCTACATTTTTTTAGTGCAAGCAAAGGGTTGCCCAAGAATCTGTCCCAGTTGATGGGAGCTATAACCCCAAGGGTCCAAATACTTGATAATCATATGTTTGCCCAGGGCTTTTATTATAACTACTACCCCCTAAGACCGAAACCCTTCTACTCAGTTCCGAAGTACCTAATAATTGAAACCACTCTGAGTAGTGCCTGTGCCACATACTTAGGCCTGGAACGAAACCATGTAAATGGAAACTGCTTCGGGACCCAAGTATGAGCTGCATTGGTACATGGCCCATTTGTGTCTGCAAGACACACAGTTTCTGTCATCATGGCAAACATGCACATGCACTACTTGGCGACAGGGGCTTTGGCCCCATAGACCTAGTTTACGTAACGAGTGTGATTCGCAGCTGTTTCAACCGCACTGTAGCTCCCCCATATGATAAAACCAGAGCATGTCTAATATGTGCAATGGCAAGGGGATTTTGGCTATCCCAACCCCGAACCTTACATTCCTTTCGAAGTAAATAGAACATGGAATTACCCGAGATCATAATAAGCTGCCCATTTACCCCTTGTTCTAACTCTCAAGGGGGACTATAAACGAGAAGCCTCAGATTATCGTATGACTCTTATACTCGTGGGCCCTCGTCCTCTGGGATAGTGTTTTGGGTTTAGGAGCCACCAAAATGATCGTTTTCGCTTCGCAGTATGGAGAGTGTGACTAATGCTGCCCTCTACAACTTACGGGAGTGCCATCATCCTAAACCTTAGGCCCTGCCCTGTATAAGTATATGAGCCCAATCCACCTGCTGATGGAATCTGGCTTATTCACATTCTTCCTTCAGCGTAGTACTCCACAAGAAGGGCGACCTGAAGAGATGGATCAACTGTTGCTCTAATTCTTTGGGTAGTAGGGAATATGGGAATATACTCCCTATATAATCCCTATCTCATCCCTACATAAGATATTCCTTCATTCTCTACCGACCACCGGTGGGTCAATCTTTCCAGTACAGAAACGATCAACACCAGGATTGCTTTGGCCACGGTTCGGGTCATCATAAACCCGGAACCCTGAACTGTAAACCTCCAACCCTAAACCGCAAGCGCAGGTCCAGGCTTTCAGCGTTTTTGACACATGCAAAATGGGCAATGAAGGTCCGAACTTACTAATCAAACATCCATGGAGACATCATGCTACCTTTCTAGGGTCTAGGCTTTAGGACTTATAGGGTTTAGAGTCACAAAAAGGTGCTCAGGGTTTAGGGTTTACTGGCCTCAAGTAGGTTTCCGATAAGTCCCAGGAAGCTGCAAGTCAATAATTGGGTTGGCAGTAGGATTTAGGGTTTAGGATTTAGGGTTTGGGTTTAGGGTTTAAGGTTTGGCGGCTTAGGGAGAACCCCATGTACCTACAAGGGATAGTGGCGATTATGTTATGGCTCTCTCATATTCCCCTTATACCACTACTACAGGATGGGGGTCCACGTAACATATACCCATCAGAACAGCCCATAACCTGAAAAGCTGCAGCTTCGGCTTAGTGCTGCGGGATTACAACCCACAGCCCCCTCAAGAGACCTTCCTTGAACGGTGCCATGGCAGCGGAGTCTCGCGGAGCCATCTGGAGCACAAAATTAGCATTTCTGGCACAGCTCCAGGATGGACATTTTTTGGCATGGGGTGATCGTGGTTATGGCGCCAATATCGCCGACGTCAAGCCTTCACTGGAGAAGGTAGGAGTGAAGGCCATCTGGAGCACTGCAGGGGCATTTCTGGCACAGCTCCAGGATGGACATTTTTTGACATCGGGTCGTGGTGATTGGGGCGCCAATATCGACGACGTCAAGCCTTCACTGGAGAAAGTAGGAGTGAAGGCCATCTGGAGCACAAAATCAGCATTTCTGGCACAGCTCCAGGATGGACATTTTTTGGCATGGGGTGATCGTGTTAATGGCGCAAATATCGACGATGTCAAGCCTTCACTGGAGAAAGTAGGTGTGAAGGCCATCTGGAGCACCGCAACGGCATTTCTGGCACAGCTCCAGGATGGACATTTTTTGGCATGGGGATCTCGTGATTGGGGCGCCAATATCGACGACGTCAAACCTTCACTGGAGAAGGTAGGGGTGAAGGCCATCTGGAGCACCGCATATGCATTTTTGGCACAGCTCCAGGATGGACATTTTTTGGCATGGGGATCTCGTGATAATGGCGCCAATATCGACGACGTCAAGCCTTCACTGGAGAAGGTAGGTGTGAAGACCATCTGGAGCACCGCATATGCATTTCTGGCACAGCTCCAGGATGGACATTTTTTGGCATGGGGAGCTCGTGATTGGGGCGCCAATATCGACGACGTCAAGCCTTCACTGGAGAAAGTAGGAGTGAAGGCCATCTGGAGCACAAGATTAGCATATCTGGCACAGCTCCAGGATGGACAT
>CAJNIZ010038813.1:0-33621 GCA_905231905.1 Symbiodinium pilosum | reverse complement strand
ACATTTTTTGGCATGGGGACATCGTGATTTTGGCGCCAATATCGACGACATCAAGCCTTCGCTGGAGAATGTCGGCTTGAAGTCTTTACCAGGCTCAGGCCTGGTATCCGAACCCAATGTGTAGAGATCATTTGAGCTACAGTCTAAACTCTTTCAAGTGGGTTATATAGCTTTTTATATAGGAGACTCTATAGGGAGTATTAAGGGGGATACTTGGATTTCAGATTACAGATCATTTGGAGCCTCACTCTATTTTACAGATCATTTGGGGCCTCACTCTATTTTCCGCAGACGCCTAAACCCATCCCTAGGTCTAGCAGCTCGCACCTTGTAAGTTGCTGAAGCATTCAAAGCGCGAAGGCTTCTAGCTCCCAACGGCTCTCAGGCCTCCATCACGAGAGGATGGGTACAGTTGAGGGCTTAGGGCTTAAGGTTTTTGAATTTTGCCCCTCAAAGAATTATAGCCCCTTCCAGGGAAGCGGTTGCAGTTATTCTTGCCACACGTGGGCTGACTGGGTTTCTTTTTCAGATCGTTTGCTGGTAGTGTAAATACATATCCGGGAAGACCTCTAGTTCAGGATCCCAATGGTGCGGCACAAAACCTTCAAAACCCCCAATGCTGCAGCACCAAACCCTTCAAAACCTTTTAAAAACACAGAAGGAAGAAGACCATGTGCATAATGCAGTCCTGGGTTTAACCCCCAAGCTTTCGAACATGGGGGCCGGAGGTGCAGTTCCGCAGTGCAAATGACCTGACAAGGGGTATTCTCGTACCTCAGGGTATACAAAGGTATCCCCAATTGTCGGAAATTCTGTAATCCTCAAATTGCCTGAGTACCAAAAGCAGGCACGGGCGTCTCCCCGACTGGTCCCTCCGGATCCCCGCGGGCTGCAGCCAAGTTCCTGCGGGAATTTGACCTCTCACCTGCAGCGGTACGGCTCCAGGAAGACCTCTCTATGAGCCCTGGCCTTTTCAACGGATAAGGTATGTATATATGTAGATAGATATATATATATATGTATATACAAAGAGGTGTATGGAGGCATATAGAAAACGGGTCTGGGCTTTAACCGGGTGATACACGCATATGTATGTGCACGTGTATACACGCACGTATACATATATATATATATGTGTGTGTGTGTGTGTATATATATATATACACATACACACACATAGTTAAGGCTGCTTTGCCTTGACGAGCTGCTTGCTTGGAGTTTCTGGGCTTCCGAAATATCAGATACTTTGAGATACAAAGTCGTTTGTACGGTTAAACGGCCTACATGCAAGCCATCGCGTCTGCAGCATGTAGCGAACCAGGCATACACCGCACCCGCAGAAAAAAAAAAAAAAAAGAAACATCTTCTTGAGCCGATGCCTTTTAGTAGCCCCGTCATAGCTCCTCATAATGCTCCCTGTAATCCATTCCTTAATTTTCTTTTAAGCACAAAGGAGATTCTGCTACCCCAGAGTTCCCTCCATCACTACATTGGCACAGATCGTTCACGTAGTTTTGACAGCTTTGCGCGACACTCCAAAGCCCTCAGCTGCAAAGCTTTGCGCCAACCCTAAACTCACACAGCTTTGGACCGAGCAGCGCGCCACCAGCTACGCAGAAGGATAACTCCATTTCGCAGTTTGATCAAAGCCCTACCTTCAGGCCATGCCTACCATAACCCCCCCCAAGAAACAATGACAACAGCTGTCCTAAACCCTAAACCCTAAACCAAAGACCACAACCTGAGATCCATTCGCAGCCCAGGAGTTACAGCTGTGTTCAAAGGGCCACCCTCAAGGTTGCCGGTAGCGAGGCAGGTACTGCTAACCCCTGGGATGCTTCTAAGGAACTCTAAATTAAGTAGTCAGAACCTGGACCCCAAAAGTATGTAAAATAATGGCCTTTATGGCTATTATTCTGGGTTTAGGGCCATTATTCTACATACTTTTGGGGTTTAGGAATAGGGTACATGGTCTATAAGAGGGCTTCCTCGTTATAGTAACTTAATTTAAGTTCTTGAACAGCAACCCAGACTACTGGTGCTTAAGGGGAAAGTTGGGGAGTGGATACTGCCCACAATCCAAACATAATCACCTGTAAACACTACAACCTAAACCCTAAAGCCTACACCCTAAACTTATATTCCCTCCCCAACTCGTGCTTAAGCACCAGCAAGGAGGTTGAGGGTTCAAGATTCCTTCCTCATGCGTAGTGGGGAAAGCAACAGTTCATCCCTCTACGTCTTACAAAGTCTTTGTGATCTCTACATGCGGCCATATGACCCCGGGTCCAAACTTATTTCGACAAAAGGTGTTGTTTTACATACCTTTGGGATTCAGCTAAAGAGGGCTAGACCACACAATTTCTTTTCAGGTTTCAGTAGCTACGTTCAGATTATGTATGCTGTCCGGCCGTGGACTTCTCAAGTAAGTTGAAGTTTCCGCACATGTCCTGCTATGATCCTCCCTATGTAGGGACTCCACGAGGGGCCCCCGGTTTTCGGAAGCCCCCAGTTTTGTTTTGAGCAGTTTTGTACTGACTGGGTGATTCGCGCGGAAGGCCTGCACCGCATGTTCCAGTTTGACCCTAAACCCTGCTTCTTCAACCCTAAACTAAAAAGCCTATGTGGGCTTGGGAGAGCATAGAGAAGAGGGTTTTCGCTGGTTTATCCAACGGGCTTGTTGCTGATTTGAAGGCTTATGGGGCTCCGGGGCGTAGGGTTTGAGATTTGCGCTGAGGGAGTAAGGTTTGCAAGTCATAGGCTTAGGGCCTAGCGTATAGCACGGTTTTGAAATGACCCGTGACGCAATCCATGCTTGCGGCCGCTGATCTGCCGCTGAAAGCCCATATTTGCCAACCCTAAACCCTAGACAATGCCGTTTGGGGTTCACAGAGCCAACAAGCGGGAACGTGGAAACAGCATGTCGCCCCAAATAATGGATAATCAAATGGACTAACATGGAAACAGGGATGATCTAGGATTTAGTTATACATTATATGGCGGTTGATCTAAAGGTCCTTTGGGGAATTTATTGGCTCAGGCATTTTTACCCCTTTGTAGACCTTGGGGTAGGAGGATGCTGATGTTCCAATTTTCTGGCTCCTAAAGAACTCCTGCGGACTATTGCTGAGGCTTTAAGGGCACTCTACGGAGGACTATAAACCCTAAACCCCATAGACCCTAAACCCCAAACCCCAAACCCTAAACTCTGAACCTCTCTGCCTCCGGTTAAATCGCGTGGGGAGAGCCCCAGACCAGCCTCAGAAATCCTTCGCGTTCACTTGGGGTCTTCAGAGCTTTTGGTTTGGGTGCAGGCTTCGGGTTCTGGAGTAAGGGTTTTGGGGTCAGAGTTTAAGTTTCAGGGGTCGGTTAAGGCTTAGCCGCGCAGAGCCTAGATGCAATAATGACCATTTCGAACGGGGTGTAGTAATGCCATTCAGGACCATGAACACACCTAGCCTAGAGCTATGTGTACTTTTGGGTGATTTCTCGGCCCACACAGAGAAACATTTCTTATCGGGGGAGTCGGGCTCGATAAGGGACGCCTCATTGTGATAAATCTTTACGCAGGTCGTGTTTTCCCAACCTAAACTCCAAATCTCCTTTCCTTCAAGCCACAGACTCAGTTTATTGCTCGGCCCACTTAAGCAAAAAGGCCACTAACCCTGCCTCAATCAACAAGTGGCCCTGACTTGTAAAACCCGAAAAAATCTGCGTGTGGCAGTTCCCCTACATGAGGGACCTAATCTAGACCTCGAGATACTAGTTTCCCTACAATGTTTAGGGTGTAGGGCTTCGGGTTCAATATAGGCCCCACGATATTATAATCTTAGTATGGAGACCCCGCAAAAGATTTCCCTAATCCTGGGGCAGCCCCATGTCTTACAGCCCTGCCAGGTTCCAGCAGTTGTCAAAACCATGCGAGTATTTGATTCCGACCCCGACAAGCTGAAAGACCGCCTGCTGCGGATGAAGCAGGATGAAGCAGGGTGCAGAATGTTAACAAGAACCATAGTCTCAATTCCTTAAAATCGGGCTATAGAGGGAGATACTAGGAGTTTAGACCGTAGCTCACATGAAGCAGGGTTTAGGGTTTCGGTTTCGGGGTTAAGGGATTGTATTCCAGGGTGGTTGAGGGCTAGCCGATTGGAGGGCTGGAGTCCCTAAACCGCCAAGTCTAGTGTTGAGGGCTGAATGTGTATCAGAATGAAATACGTGTTGAGTTTAGGATTAATGGCTTACCTGGAGCCTCCAAATGACGTGAAAAAAACAGCCATTTCTTTCAAGAAGTGGACCCAAAACCAGCCCGTGAGGCGGAATTCGGTTCAGGCTGCTGAACAAAGGCCAAAACAGGATTTGTGAAGGTATTCAGCTCGGGAATATTTGCAAGCATGATTTTCTGCATGTTCTTGTCTTTAAAACCAAGAAAACTCTGAAGCCACAAGTTGTTACCCTGAATTTTCAAGGTCAAGCAACACGGAAACCTGAAGTCAAGCAATGCAAGCCTGAAGACAAAGGCGGAAATGGCCGGAAAAAAAGGCGGAATTAGGCGGAAAAAGGCGAAATTTGCCGGAACGCAGTCATCGCGTCAGGAACAACACCTCTTGTTAAAGTCCGCTATGCAGCTGGAGCCCTGAAGCATGTGGCCATTTTGGCTCCGGCGCGGGCGCCCTCAACGGGAAAAAGGCTGTTTTGGTTTGGAATGGATTTTTTTTCTCATAAACGGTTGTTTTTGAAAGTCTTTGCTTTTTTTTCATGCAAAATTTGGCTTGTGGCCATTTTTTCGCGTACACAGAGGGTCCAGGTAGGGTTTACTCTTAGGATTTACGGTTTGGGGCTTATGGTATAGGGTTAAGGGTTTACTTCTAGGAGGAACTTTGAGATAGCCAAGGGTTTCTCTCATTGTTATACATAGGGGAACTATTCGTGAATAATTTTGGGGGCCTTCAGAGTACCACCCAGAAATTTCCCTCCAGATGGGCTTCAGGCCCCTACACCCGCCCTAGGCGGGATTCGAAAAAAGCTGCCCTAAACCCTGAACCCTGGACCCTAAACACCTAAATCAGTCTAGTTGCCATTTTGTTCTTCATGTTTGTTTCCATTCTAGCCTCCATCATTAGGGTGCGATGTGCAAAGACTGCAGGCTATGCAGCGGTACTGCAGGATTGAACAGGTCACAGGTCGCTGGAGCGAGACGTGTACAATGTTTCTGGGAATGACCTCGCTGCTCTAATCCTTAAAAGGCAAAATGTTGTGCCCTGGTACTACATACACTATTCGCCATGGCTTGAGCATTCTCTAGCGAATACGCATGTATACCTTCATATAGGCATGTTTGCAAGAAATACCTCCGGAACTCCACACATGCCGTGCGTAGACTGACAGCTTACACGAGGGACTCGAGAACCTTCATGTCACATCTCTGGCAACTCGGAACCCCGAAAAGCCCTTCCCCCATGCGACCCACAAATCCCAAACCCTAAACCTTACGTTTCTCCGACCTGACCAGGACGTCCCCGATCCTGCTTGAACCCTCACCCTTTAGCTTGGAAGGCCGCGCTAGCTTCAATGATTCAACAGAGGCTACTTCTGAAAAATGATTTTGTAGACAGGGGGACATTTGCAAAGGGGGTGTGGGTGCTTCCTAGCGATTCTTTCTGCACCCGTCTTGCTTCAGGAGCTACAGCACAACAACATTGTGAAAATTTTGGGCTTGTACTGGCTCGAGCCGAAGGTTATGAGTGCCTTTGACTGAGTCAAAATTTATAAGGGGGTTTTCAGGGATGGCCACCGGTGAGGTTTTTGAGTTCAGGGTTTAAGGTTCAGGACAGACGCTGTTCAAATTGGTACACAGGCTTTCCGCTCCAGATGCTGGAGCACACCTGGGCGAGTCTTGTTACGGGTGGTGAGTCGGGAACGGAGCACGGCGTCGTCTGTGCAGGATTACTTGCGCGACTCCTTTCATTGTCTTTCTATCTTGTTCTTTCATCCCCACGTTGTTTTCTATTTGGTGCCTTGGCGTTGTGGCAGGGATGGATGAAATCCATGCAGAATGCTGCCCCACAGTTGTTGCGGGTGGCGTTTCGAAAAAGGTCGTGCAACATTTGGCCCATCAACAGTGCCGGTGTGTATTCCTGGCGGTAGCCATCTTGCGAGGAAATTCATAAGCTGCTGGCCTGTTGGCCTGCATGTGTCACGTTCCTGGAACTCCGAACGTCATGCTACAGCTGCCGTAAATTGCCGCTGCTGCTAGATGAAAACCCTATAAGCGCCACGGTCGCGTTCCCTGAAGTCCCTTCGACGTGGCCACATTACTGTTTACCACGTACCTTTGATTCGGCTCGCGCCTCTTAACCCGAGGCACCTGACCTTAAAATCCTGACTTCTACCCCACGGCCTTGTACACCAATCCCTAAATCCCTGATCTTCTGAACCTGCAATCTAATGCTATAAATCCTACAATGGCGCTCAATTCAGAGCCAGAGCTTCAGGCGTTGTTATGGAGCCAGCAGATCGATGCTTACGACGTCTTCTGACGGAAGAGCCTCAAGTGGCACAACAACAGCAGCTGCCTTTCGCGCAGGGAACCTCGCATCATCAAGACAAAATTCAGGGCGAGCTGCCATCATGCTCTCAGACGTATAGTGATGTAGTGGTTGTCTTTCTATGTCGCGGCGGTAGCGGTGGGGGTGCTTTGCGTGGGGTTCGTAGCTAAGATTGTAGCTAACGCAAGGTTTATTTGTCAGACACTTCGAGGGCTATTGCATGTGTAGCCCTCTTCATGCACTCCGGAAGATAGATGCGCCTGTTGTATGTGTGTATATGGTTATACTTCCTGACACCTGCCAACGCAAGAGTTGTCGCCATGGAAAAACTGCTCCCCCCATGTCTTCAAGAGCACGCACTGTGTCGGTTCTAAAGTCAAGTTGATGGTGGTATATGTCTTCACCACGAACCAGGTCATTTCTTTCTACACAAACGGAGATTTTGCAACATGGCGAGTTGTTACCCTTGTTCGGGAGAGCCTTCGTCTTGCAGGGTAGAAGGGGCTTGGGTAGAATGTTTCAAGTCTTCTTCAACCATGCCAAGTGTAGGGCTCTGAAAAGGAGGAATCAGCCAAAGCATGCATCTGTTCATGCCTAAGCTTACATGACCAGCCCGCAGCTTGAAGAACTAGTCCCATAAAACTAGAAGTCTAACCCCCGATCTAGAAATGCTGGTGGCCAGGAGAGAATGAAGGAATGGGTCACAGAGACCATGTCAGGCATCAATTCCTCCATTCCTGACTAACCACCGGTCAGTAGAGCGCGCCTGGGCAACCCAGGAATAGCTGCAGCTATGATGTGGCTTGGATATTGATGGAGAAAAGGGGGGGCCACAATCCTTCCTTCAAGAATTGGGGTTAAAGTCTGTCAAAGTTGTCAAAGTTCTTCGGGCGTTCTGTAACAGGTTGTTGAGAGACTCGAGGACGAGGGTTCGAATGATGTGGCCTGCACGCGTACGTGCAAACCTATATGCTTGTCGTTCTGAGTTGTGCCATTACAGCGTATGTGGATTGAGGAGCTGCCTCTTCCAGTGGTTCATCATTCTTCATCAAAGCCTCTTTGTCTTATGAGCTCTGAACATGCGACAAGGCCTCAGGTTCTGTTCGTGGAGCAACCGTCATTGAAAGTCTGCGACAGCTATGTGTTTGAACCCTTGTCTCCAAACTTTGAGTTTTAGAAAGCGTGCTAACCCAAACACGAAAGCCTGAAAAAAAATCACGTGGCTGTATATGGTCGTTTCCCAAAATAGGGGGACCCCAATACAGACCCCGAAATACTATGGTCCTTATCATGGGGAACCCCCAAGATGGTACCCCTAATTTTAGGAAACCCCCATATCTACTTGACGGTCGACCCTGAGCCCTGACACCAGCGACCTCCCGCCCAATGATACATGGCAAGGTTTTTGGCTTTCCCAAAACCATGAAAAAAGGTGGTTATAGGGGATATATAGGGATGATGTATATATGTCTATACAGCTATAACTCGTGTGAAGGATTTATGGTTGCCGAAAATGAGGGGTACCTTTTCGGGGGTTCCTTCAAAAAGGATCATAGCAATTTGGGGTGTATATTGGGGTCCCCCTATTCAGGGAAATTACTACAATGCCGAGGTATCTGCACGGACTCGATGAGCCAATCCTGCACCAGGAGTTTATCTGGGCAAGCTAGAATGCGCTCACTTACTTCACCTGAAATCTGACAGAGAAAAAATGGTTCTGAAATTCCGAAATGGTAGTGTCCCTACATAAGGGAACCCTGATATAGACCCCAAAATACTATAGTCCTTATTATTGGGACCCCCAAAATGGTACCCCTAATTTTGGGAAACCCCCAAATGGGCTTAGTCCCAGCTTTGGAGTTTCGTAATTTAATCCCCTCCCCCTAATATTAAATGCCCCCCTACCCCCCCCACCCCCCAAGATTAAATACTCCTATAATGTGGTACATTATAACATGTGGGGAATATGTAGTATCGGGGGTGGGGGTGTATAATATTATGGGGAGGGAATTAGCCAGATGACTGGTAGCTGCAGATGAGGAGTTTAGTTCGGGATTTAGTGATTTAGGGTTTAGGGTTGAGGGTTGCGGTGTAGGGTTGAGGGTTTACAGCGGTGGCAGTCATCAAGTCCAGGTTCAAGAAAATTGAAGGGCTTGGATAGAAGCTTTAACTTGGTATGTTTATATATCACAATTGCTCTGTCGCAGAAGCTGCCACCTGTCTGTCAGCCTAAGGTTTTTCTATTAACAGGCCTTAGCTTGTTTGCTCGCGGTGAGTAGCAGCGAATGAAGGAACCGACCATGTTACGTAGAAGCGCATTTTATTACCATAGCAGACTACTAACTATAGGGATGCAGCTGTCCATTCCCAACCCGAAACTCTAAGCCCTAAACCTCAAGCATATCACAGTTTCAATTTTCTTTCGATTCCGGTCAAATCAGATTCAGCCAGCATGCTTACGGCTTATCCCTCTGTGCCCTGGAGGAGTTGAAGCCTGAGAATGTTTTGATCTTTGGCTCGGAGGTCAAGATCTCTGACCCTTGGCGTGTAGCAGCGCGTCTCTTTTGGGTCTAAGGTCCTGATAGTCTATGGTCTGCATGCGGCGTAGGCCCCTGAAACCTTCCAACCTATACTGAATTGTATTTCCAATGATCCCTAATGCTGAATTCTATTTCCATTTGGCCGTGCAAGTGTTGAAGCCCAACATCGCCGCTGCAAACCCTACTCAGACCATCCTATGTAGTTCCTTCTTGGGTAGTATATTATTATCCCTTACCAAAAAACCATAACAGACCCAAAAAGGAACTACATAGGAGGTTTTGGGTAAATCCCAGGCCCCCGAAATCAAGAACTGCCCTAGGCCGGTGGGCGCCAGGTTGGTACCCTCCCCTACAAAGGGATCATGTCAAGGTTATCCGTGTCCCCCAACATATAAGGTCTCTTATGGGGAATATTCAACATGAAGGGTTGCGTGTATTGACTATGAACATCAGGGCATTCTAAGGCTCATGGGCTACCTGGAGTGCGTCTATGCCTCCTACACAGCTGTTTACCTCATAGCTGCCACCTGGAAATCTACTGTAAAACGGTTAAGACTTTGGGTTTAAGGTTTAGGGAATATGTAGACAAAAGGATACCTATAGCAGGCCCCCCCCCATAATATGGGAATTGTCATTTCCTTCTCCCATCCCCTCTCTATGCCTTACCACCCGCCCTGCTTCACAAACCTTAAACGCCAAATTCACAACCCCCTAAACCCTATAGACTCTACTCCCGAAACCCTAAAACCCCAATCCCAAGTCCCTGAGGATGTTGGTTTCAACCTCGGTGGCCGCAGCCAACCAGGCGGGTACAGGGCCCCACTTACAAGTAGAAGGCTTTGCGGTCATTTAGGGGTATTTAGGGATGTATAGGGTTCAGTGTTGTCCATGGAGCCCAGATTAAAAAAGGGGTTCAGGGTTTAGGATGATATGGGGGTTTCCCAAAATCAGGGGCACCTTTTTGGGGGTCCATTTGAGGGTTATAGCATTTTGGAGTCTATCTTGGAGTCTCCTTGTTTTGGGAAACTACACTGTAGAGTTTAGGGATCTATCTATGGGGGATTTAGGATACGGCGTTGTAGGGTTTGTGGATTTAGGGACTTAGGGCCTAGGGCCTGGGGTTTCGGATTTATGACTAAAAGTGGAAAGGGCGCATATTTGGAAGTACTATTGCTTCACATTGCTGCGATGGAAAAGAAATTCTGATCCACCCCAGAAGCCTTAAACCCCTTCTGGTTGTGGAGCCCTAAACCCCAAACCTGAAACCCGAAGTCCTAAACCCTAAACTGAACTTGGACGGGACAGTATTTGCCGTGCTTGCTGTGTGCGATGCGCGTGTGTAAACTGAACTTGGACTCCGCTGGCTGTCAAGCCCCTTTAAGCCATGTAAACGTTCTAGCGTGCTATTAGGCCGCCCTCCCTCAGCTCTAGTCCCGAAATCCCGGCGAAAGCTTGCCCTGGAGATGCAAAAACTGCTGGCAAGCCTCTCCACCTCACCCTAAACCCCTAGAACCCTACCCCCAATAGATCCCCTATATATCCCCAAAATACCTAAACCCCTAGATCCTAAACCTCTAAACCTGAAAGCTCTAAACCTCTAAACCTGAAACAGGGACCTTGGCCTACAAAGCCCCCGAGCTTTTCGACGGTGCCTTCGGCCCGGCCTCTCAGGCTCCCAGGGTAACTGTATGAAGAGAGGGCCTGCTACGCTGCTACAGTGTAGTTTCCCACAATACGTTTAGGGCTTAGGGTGGTTTAGGGGTTTAGAGGTTTAGGGTTTAGGGGTTTAGGGGGTTAGGTTTTGTTTAGGGTATAGGGGTTTCGGGCTTCGGGGACCCCAAAATAGACCCCCAAATATCATAATCCTTATCATAGGGACCCCCCAAAAAGGTATCCCCTAATTTTGGGAAACCTTGACATGCAAGGCAGGGTGTACAGGGTTTGGGGCTGTGGTTCATGGTGTTGTGATGGTTTAGCCCTTGGGGTTCACAGTTTGAGGCTTGAGGCGCAGTGCACGCAGTGTATGGTTTTCGGCATATAGAGACGGAAGTGAAGCAAGATTACAGCGGCTCTTACATGTCATGAGGTACCGCTGTCAGGGAACGATATTGTTCACCATATATTTTTTTTTGTAATGTTGACTCCTGTGGCCCCCCCCCAACCTACAAAAAGGGTAGCCCCTATAATGAAGAGGCCTCAAAATAAATTGGTGGTAGGGATTCTTCGGCTCCCATTGAATCCATGCAGGCTTGCTCGGTCTAGCTTTCAAGAGAATAGGAAGGGCAGTGTCCGCGGCCTTTACGTTGCACGACCTGGTCTTGAAAGCCTAGTAGAAGCAATTACAATCTAATCAAAATCATACATACTCTCTCCAAACCAAATGAAAAACAGTAAGTTGATCAAGACTTCCCCAAGAATTTTTCCGGCCGAAAAAAAAAAATGGGACCACCACCACCCAAATCGAATACGGGGTCCAGAATAGTGTTAAAAACATTTGGCTTTCTTGGGGACCCTCACACTAATCAGAACTCGACATTAGCTTGATTTACATTCGTTAACAGTAAACGAGCAAGGCACCAAAGCTTCGAAGAAGGGAGTGCCCCGCTTTCCAAGCCTGAAGGGAGTAAAGCTCAATTTCACACCTATCGCGATCTTTCACGCCACGAGATCACAGCGTGTTTGAGGCATCCTCCACATAACCCCGACCAGACCCCCAGAAGTCTTCATCCTTTCTGCATGATTTGGTGCTGCTAGGGTCATGGCCATGAATGTTTAACTATTGGCTTCAAAGCTCAAGCTGGTTGATGCGGCAGGAAGTCATGAAACTACTTCAAGATCACTAATAAAACAGTTCAGGGTTGAAGGCTTTGGAAGGGTTTGGGGCCCAGAAGCCTGGTATCGGCATTATGTTGTCCCTCGCGCTCGTGTCCTAGAAGCCCACTTGCGCTGTCAGGTATATGCATTTGCTCTGATTTGCTTCGAGCTTCTGACAACGAAACGACCATGGCCCGAGCACCTTGGCATGCTGTTATAGTATACAGTAGTATATATTATAGTACATTGAAGTACATTGTATTGTATTATAGTACATTATCGTATATTATAGTGCATTATAGTACATTGTAGTTCATTGTAGTATGCACTACCGTTATTACCACTATTGTTATTATTGGTAGTACTAGAAGCTGGGGGTGATTAGATGGCCTTCCGATGCTTTGTGGCATAATCCAAGCACCAGCTTTATGAAATGGACCGTATTGAAATAGCTTTTTTGGTAGAATGAAGGTCCAAGACGACTTGTAATTAGAGTGGACTTTGTATGGGAAAAGAGGCTACATCAAAAAAGTCGTGGGGAACGCATTTTGATAGTAAAGGTAAGCAAGTAGTTTATACTACAGCTACTGCAACAAGACTGGCAGTTGCTGTCCAGTCTTCATTTTGACTAGAGAATCCATACATCCTTTTCTTTTTAAAGCAGTCGTCCAAGAGCCCCAATGACCGAAGAATGTTTGTTTTAAAGTCCGGCGCCCACAATTCTTAGTCTGGCGGCCGGGGTCACCCAAAAAAAATAATCAGACGCTTGGATCATGGCATATGGCAAGCTTTGTTGGATCACAGAAAGCACGGACTGCGTGCAACGGCGCAGACGACAAACACGTCAACAAAATGCCTTAGGCGGCTGACGACAACGGTTGTAGTTTTGATGATGATGGTGTTGTTGGTGGCGATGATGAAAACGATGTTGGATGAGGGCGAGGAGGATGATGAAGATGATGACGGTGGCGCGCGGTAGTTCTAGCACCACAGCATACCATCACACCAGCACCAGCCCACCAGCACCGTTTCAGTACAAGCCTCCTTCACATCACAAGCCTGGTGCCACTGGGGCAGTTTCTGCGCACTGTGAGGCACACGGACATGCAGATCATGAAGGCAGTATGCATGCAACAGGACCGGCCTCTTTGCTTTTGCCATACTGTGCAATCTCACTTAAGGCAGAGAAAGGAGATCACAAGCCTTTGGAAATTGTGCATAGTGTTGGAGAGCCCAAGGAAATTCAGCATTTTCAGGCCCATGGGTGGTGCAGGAATTCCTCCATTAACTACAAGGTTCCTGAAGTTAATTTTTAATTTCTGTTACCTAGAAATCCTCATATTTAGCTGAAATTATCATTTCTACTGGGGTTCCAAATCCCTTAGAGTTAACAGTTGAGCAGGAGCGACCCCATCTCGACGACACCAGTGCTAAGACACGCTTGGGCAAAGTCATCCAGGACTCGCAGATTGTTGGGCGGATGATGTAATCACGAAAAAAGGGGACCCCAATATAGACCCTAAAATACTAAAGTCCTTATTATATGGACCCCAAAAAGGTACCCCTAATTCTGGGACACAATTTAGTGCAATGGTAGGCTGATAGTCGTTTTCATATTCGTATCGTCCAGGTATGTTGACGAACTACCGAACTGGGAAAATCCGCATTCGATGCATATGCCGTCCGTGTACGTCCTCCGTCTCCAACATCATCTCATCTTTCGCTTTTTTCTTGGGTAGGCCGTACAAGTATGAGCGCAGCATGTGCGGTTCCCAAACGTAGCTTTACATGATCCGCAGACAGATCCTCCGCACCCCGCGCACGATGACTGTAAATCCTCACGGGTATCCCATGGGAGTAGTATTTGATTTGGGGATACTATGGTACCCAATATAGAGTAAGATTATATCCTCCTTTTGAGGTATAGTATCTTATACAAGAAAATAATCTTACTGGGTTTAACCACCACCAAAACACACTACTCATGGGTCCTTAGGGCCCCCTCATGCTGGAGTCCTTCGCCTGCACCCGCAAGATCCAAAGAGCCAGTGATTCTCGGGAAGCCACGCGTTGAAGGGATGGTTAATTTGCAATGTCCCCCGCTCCATAGACTCCATATGGGGGTTTCCCAAAATTAGGGGTACCATTTTGGGGGTCCCCGCAATAAGGATTATAGTACTTTGGGGTCTATATTGGGGTCCCCCTATTTAGGGAATCTACCATATCGCAGAGTCCTTACTATACAGACCCTCCTTTGGAACTCACACCCCGCTGCGGCAGGACGCCTGGGCACAGGACCCCGCCAAACGACCTTCTTTTGCCGAGATATCAGATCCTGGTTTGCTGTTAAGGTACTTAAAGTAGGTTACTATAATAAAGAAGCTCTATTATTTACTATCTATCCATATTATGGTTGTTTCTTCTTAATTTTACACCGATTTTATCAGTGGGGAAACTAGGGGATCCGTTAGGGTGTCTGCATACGGGTTACCCTAAATCCTCTACCCTAAGTGTCAGTCTTTTGAGCACCTCCCGCCATGATAGCCCGTGAGTGGCAGTCAGTTGCTGCGATTGGTGATTGCTTTTTGCAATTTGAGGGGTGGAGTACCAGCAGCGTCTCAAATGAGAATGCATGAGCTGATGAGAGTTTGAGAGGGTTCTGCCTAAACCGGCTGATCTGCAGATCATTTCCGCAGACGGAAAAGAGCCATTGCAAAAAACAAAAAACAAACCCAAACTCTATAACCTAATCCCTAAATCCTGGGGTTCCATTCTTGGATCCCTTAGGGGGTCTGGGTAAACGGCGACCCAGGATCGGATCAGCAAGGCCTCGCTGCCCAAGCAGCTGCCAACAGCAGTGCCCAGCTATTGGTCTGGCCAGGATTTGGATCAAGGCCCAATGCGGTTTAGGGTGCAGGGTGTAGGGTCTAGGGGTTTAGGGCTTTAGGATGTAGGGTTTAGGGTTCAGGGTTCAAGGGTTAAGGTTTTAGGGATTAGGATCAAGGCTCATTGCCCAAAGACCTTTCTTGGGAGTTCCTCAAAACAGGGGTTCCGCTAGGGACTCCGTGGGGGTGTATGGGGATATGAGACCTAGGGATTGTCCTGTGAGTAAAGTGGCCAACTCTTATAGGAAGCCTGCTATCTGGGTACAGTTTCTTAACATATCTTAACTACTGAAGCAACAGCTGTGCACCATGCGCCCGGGAAAGCACCAACCAACCAACAAACATCAGAATGCGCAAGCCTGAATCAATGATGGCATGGTCTTGTTACAGTAGTTATGCCTTACACAAACGTAGTATAGTATACCTTGCCCTAAACCCTAAACGCCCAAAACTTGTTGTTTAGTCCTCTACATGATGCTGCAGCGCACTGGCCAGGCTGGATTGCTGTGCCAGTGGCGGAGGACCTCCATTGCTCTAGACCTCACAACGGTAGATGGACGGAATCCTGCATGCCCCAAGGTATACTACCAGAATTCCTGGAGTTTGGGTATACCAAAGCATGAAAGATTGTTTGTTCATCAACAGTATTTGGCAGCTCAGTCAGGAATGCTGGTCCCAGCCCTTCTCCAATACACTTCTCGTTTGATACAGGCGCAAAGCCATGCTCAGAGAAGCCTCGCGCTCAAATTGGACGATCTACTACGGGCTTAAACATTGAGAAGACCCAGCCTTCACAGGGAATGGCTTGTCAAATCCTGCTAGTGTTGCCATTCTATAAGGTTTAGGGGTTAGGGGTTTAGGGTTTAGGGTTTAGGGACTCCTCTTCGTACGCTTCTCGCGCAATTTTCTTCCTGCTAGTTTTCAGCTCAACGACCCTGAGGCAAAAGCCTAAGACGTGACAAAACTCATGCGCTGAATGGCAGCATTGCGGATACCAGACAGACACGGTTTAGGGTGTATGGGGTTTAGGGCTTATCGGCTGCAAGCACAGTAGAAACGTACACAGCAACGCGGCAAGAATTTCGTACTCATGCGGCCTTGACATTGTATGCTAAATGTGCAGCGCCAAGCGTGGATGAAAGTTGGACAAGTAGGATCAATAATGATTATATACAATTGTGTTCCATGCTGTATTGCAGATATTTGGGAGGCCTGGGTAAGCCATGTTGCAAGATTACCTGGATGCACTGTAGGACCTTGGACGCCCCTGACGCCAGTCCCTTTTTGCGCCCTCTATGTTTGGTGTCAAGTGCTCTCATGTTCCACTACCTTGAAATCTGCACCAGTTTGGGGTTTCCATAAGTAGGGCCCCGATATGGACCGCAACTTGCCATGGCCCGTTTCTTTGGAAGCCTGCAAAAGATTCGCCTAAGCCCTATGCTCTGAGGCTCTGAGCCTTAATCTAAAATAGCGGGGCAAGTAAGATCCGTATTTAATCATTATATTATTTGATACCCTTTGCTTTGGTGTTTTTGACATTCCCTTTTTCGGTTTCCTTCAGCCTTCCTTGACATATGCTTGTGCAAGCACCTAGTAATCTCCTATCCCTAACACCGCCCCAGCACCACGAACAAGGAATACGCATGAGGGAATTACAAGAGCCATTTCCTCTGGAGAAAGGTAGATGCTGACAGGTAGAACCGAGACCCTCAACCCAAGGACAAAAGCTCGTAAGTGCGAACGCGGCAGTCTGACCTGTTTAAACGAACTGCCCAGTGGCCTACGGTTGGCACGGAATGAAAGAACGGGTCCATAAGCTAGTCCCTTTGTCACCACATCTAGCATATTATAGACACTAGTACAGACAAATATTAAGCCCTACGTATATAAACCTAAAACTATCACCCTTTTGGCTTATTCCCTGCAACCCTCAACCCGAAGAACAAAACTCGAAACCCAAAAACCCCAAACCTCAACCCCAAATCCCACATTCAAAGCCCCATGAACCCTAGATCCCAAACACGAAGCCACATACGCGCTGAGTCCCGAATACAAAACGGTGTATACCCCCTCCTCCAGTAAACAAAGTCCTAAAGCACCAAACCCCAGATATTCTCCATTATATACACACAAATCACCTCACACTGCCGTATCCCTATACTAAATGTTTGTGCATCCCGACATGTTTCCAAAAACGCCCCGCGGGGCCTCTTGACTGGACAGCCTAAATCTTCACCACGGCCTGAAGGACGTTTTCCAAAAATTGTCGAAGCTCTTCGTGGTCATGCAGCCTCGGGAGCTAGGCAAGGTGCAGGTTTGGACGAAATATGGAGTTCAGAGGTTTAGGGTTGTAGAGTTTCACTGAGCTTCTCGTAATTACTCTGTGATCATGTTTCAAGCTTCTCATCACGTACTCTTGCTTGATATCTTTAGTGATGCCTTCGCAGAGCGTATTTCCCGTGTGACCTTGGGGCCCCATGGGTGCTGCATGATCGCCAAGTAATGGCTCTTTCTCTGTGCGTATTCAGTTGGTAGAGGCCAAAATGGCCTTAATGTAGGTTACCTGTTTGGTTAGGATCCCGTTTCAGAAATATGTATTCTCAATGCTTTAGAACAAGCCTCAGTTTTGAATTTCAGCGCGGGGGCGGTATCTCTGCTTCAGTCCTCACTTCACATATCCCGGCGATCTACAGAGGCCTGGATGCAAAGAGGTTCAACGTGATAACGGAAATTTTCTAGTTACCCCAACCCGTAAAATTAGGACCAGGTTCTGGTCATAAGACCGTGCAAGTGTGAAAGCTTCGGCTTGATAATTACATGGTTGAGGGCTTCTGCCGGCTGTAGGGTGCGAAGTCTGTTAGACTTTAGGGTGTAGAGTAGTAGAATCTAGGCTGACCCCCACCCAGTAACAGTGGCAAATAAGGACAATGGTGATTACATGCGGGCCCTCGAACATTCCCATGCTACCACTATTACATGGTGCGGGCTCCACCTAAAGTAGACTGCTTTCTCGGCAGTGACCAGTGGGGGAAAATCGGTGAAAGCAACTACGACCTGAGCCCCTAAACAAAAAGCACGTCGCTGGCCGGATTCTCTGAACCCGAATCCTGCCAGGCTAAGCTTATCCCAGACCCAAGACCTATATAGTTCAGGGGTTTAGTGTTTAGGGTTTAACCTCAGGGTTGAGGGGTTCCCAAAAACGCGGGGGTGCCATTTTGGGGGTCCCCATCATAAGGACAGAAGGATTCTTGGGGTCGATCTTTGGGCCGCATATTTAAGAACCTTCTCTTTTACATACGAAACCTAAGCCAGCAATGGTCCACCCCTGGACCTTCAGCCTTGAGCCCCAAACCGCGAACCCGCAAACTAATTGCCAGGTTCCGGCCGCGATGCGGCCTCCTACGCCAGGGCGTGTCTGGGCGTAGTCTGGGTTGCTGCTTAGGAATTTAAACCTATTTACCCATAATTATAATGGGTATATATGTAAGTAAATAATAGGGTTTCCCCAATAGAGTAATTTGAATTAACTTCCTTAACAGCAACCCAGTACTTGGTGGAGGGATGTTGATGGAAGGCTTAGGGGGCTTCCAGGGCTGACGAGATCAGAGTTGCACGGCTTCCGTGCTTAAAAGGATTTGTTGGGTTCTTATTGTGGCTTGGGGTTCTACAGGGTTCCGGGTGTCAGGAGTTATGCAAGAATCATATTTCTCTATGCGGCATCTGGGCATAAGTAAGTAGGGTCCGGGGTTTGCCTTCGAAGGTCTCGAGCTTTGTTTGGACCCATCACATTTGATTGTTTTGACCAGCAGCTGCATTGCCGAGTGCGTGAGCTAAGTCAGCGTGCGTTCTCATAGAGGCCCCCTCAGTGTGGCTTTGACATTCTGAGGGTGAGGCGCACTTACGGAATGCTTTCTTTCTGGCATTGTAAACATGTGTGTATGATTTGGGAGATTCCGCGGGGATTTAAGAAGAGGGGAGTGGAGCATTGTATAGTCGGAGAGCTTTAGAGGATTGAGTGCCCAAGGATTGCAGCTCTCCTGGCCTCAGGAATTGCACGACTCACTGAGAATGCTGCCCCTGCCCATGTAGGTATATGGTATATACTTGGGGCCCAAAGGGTTTCCCATAATTACACCTACTTTAAGGCCCAAGTAGCAGCATACACCATAATATAGCTACATGGACCCTTTGGGTTGTGGTGCGCTTGAGGGCAGAGTACTGAATAACTGTTTATCAAGGCTTCCTAGCCTTACTTGAACTTTGGGTGATCAAGGGTGGGTCTTGAGGTTCTTACCCCGAATCCTGGCGGGGTAGGTAAGTTCAGGGGGCAAACATCCCAAACCTTCAAGGTGCGGAAAAACACAGGGGACCCTTTGTTTTCCTTCAGTGTTTTGGGGGTGCCAGGTTGGGTTTACCCCAGGGTTTAGGCTGAAGGTGGGTTACCTTTTTGTGGTTCGCTCTACATTCTGCCAAGATCTCAACATAATCTACATCTGAGTGTTCTTCAACCCTGAACTCTAAACCTCTAAGCATGCAAAGCCTTGAATTCTATAAATCGTCACCCAAAGCCCTGAGCCCTAAACCCTAAACCCTAAAACCTAGAGCGCATGTTGCAGCCGAACATCTGAAGATTTCGGCAGAAGAAAAGCTAAGGTACAGCAACCTCAAGCTCCCTGGCCTTTCTACAGTTTAGGGATTAGGGTTTAGGGATTAGGGTTTAGGGTTTAGGGATTAGGGTTTAGCGTTTAGGGATTCGGGTTTGTGGTTACAGGGGTAGGTTTCAAATTTGTTGCGCTTAATGTCCATACCACCCCCATAAAGACATAACAAGAGTAGATGGTATATTTGGATTTAAGGGTTGAAGGTTCAGGGCTATAGGGGCTCAGGATATATTATGGGGCTGAGAGAGGGTTGGGGTTTGAGCGCAGGTTTCCGTTCATGCAGGGGTCCATTGTAAGGTTCAAGGGGCCCAGAACGGTTTCAGGAGCAGCATCAGCAGGGTAAGCATCACAGCATCACTTGTTGTGTGAGTTCCTCTTGGGCAACCCACAGGACCTTTCTTTTTTTTGCTCCTGGCATTCTTGGGACCGTTTTGCAGGTTGTGGTGTGCTTGGCGCATAGAGCATCAAAGCCTTTGGGACAAGTATGCAGCGGAACGCAATGACGTCGTTCGGCTCATGCGGCAGCTAGAGACTTGGCTCTTCAACGGTAGCATGTTGCTTGGTGTTGTGCTTTTTCGAGGCAAAGAGCCAGGTAAGATCTCAAAACCTCAACCTGAAAACTTATAAGCTCTGTCATCCTTCCCATTCGTGCTTCCAATCAAACCAAGGAGAAGGACTCAGTAGAGACCCCAGCCTGGAAAAGCCACTTGCCTCTTCAGCAGCAGACCCTTTTTGAAGATGAAGCCGCTGGTTGTGATTATAGGAATATACGGAGTGATAGAAACACGGTTAAGGTTTAGGGTTTAGGGTTTAGGGTTTAGGGAACAGGGGTGGCCCTGGGCATGATAAGGGGCAAGCTCGAAATCGTTAATCTCCAGTGTGCAGGGCCTTGTCCATCCTGAAGATGGTCATTTTCTATGTTTCGCCCTAGGGCTCCCAGCTATCTACATAGTAGGTTGCTGTGCTATGTAACTATAGTACTATAGGGTATATAGAACCCAGAACCCATCATTTAGGTAGATGGAGTTCTGGGATCAGCTCCACGCTTGTTTTGGATGGAATAGCATTTGGTCTGGATGGCGAGGTTCGAGATAAGGAAGGGCTCGGAAGAAGTGGTTCTGCAACTTTGAACTTTGAATCCTCCGGAATTGTTTACCCTGCGCCCCAAAGTCTTCAAACTAGGGCCCTTAGGGTTCAGGGATTTAGGGTCTAGGAAAGCTTGAAGACTGCAGGTAAGCTTGAAGATGCCAGTGCAGAAATGCCCGACCCACTATGCGGACTGATTGGCCGCTCTGCCGCACTTCAATTGCCAAGCTGTGCCTGATTCTTGCAGCTTACCATCCTGAGAAAACCCTTCTCGTCATTTTGGTCAGGACCATCTTCATGGCATGGGGCATAGTTGCAGTAGCTTACTATTGCTGACTTGATATGATTGCATCCAGTCCTGTTATCATCTCCACTCTTCCCAACATGCTGGCTGTTGTGAAGCAGCTATCATGGCGGGCTTGGTCCGTACGGACATCTTCTATTGCAGCCGGATCAGGCAAAGTAGTGGTAGAAGACGTCGCTGTAGTTGGAATCATGGTGCCATCTTTTTCAGCATCATTGTAGAACACGGGAATATAGGGACAGCAGTACAGAGACTTCGGGTTGGTTGTTGTTTCTTGTCACTGGTGGCGGTGGCAGAGACCTGACGGGCTTCGGTGACGGTGGGGTGTTACATCAGTGGCAGTGGCGAGGGTGGTTAGCAACAGTAATTACTACCTTTCCTTTTGCTGGTATTCCTCCTGCTGCTGCTGCTGCTGCTGCTGCTGCTGCTGCTGCTGCTACCCGCGGCACTGGTATGATAATATCGCTGCACTCCGTTCCGCGTGTAACCTTCATTCGAGAGGTCACAATTCTTTGCGCAGGATGATATATGTACAGTCTTGGTAGTCGCTCCTGCCAGACCTTCCGCATCCAAACTGAAATTTGTGATTATGCCCATCTGAACGTGGCCAATGACCCTTGGCCATAATATTCCAGGAAACGGCTCGAATACCAATTCTGCGGCAAAACTTGTAGACTCATACGGTAGGCCGCCGCATGGTCTTTAAACCTGTCTCGCGGCGCGTGCAGGGGAAGTTTGGTTGCTCAATCTGAGGTGAGAAATATCTTCTCCACGGAACATCTCCCCAAGTTCTACTGGACATCCTCCATCAAGGCTTCCCAGAGTCTGGGATGGGAGGACAGGGAGTTTCGGAGTTTAGTGGCGCAACAGCTTTGCGGCCTGTGGTGGCGCAGCCGTGAGTATCGTTCGCATGCACCAATAGTCCCAAGATCGTTCAAACCAGCGGTTACATGTAAGCATCTATCCTGCATAACGGATGTTCAAACAGACCTCGATCCCTAAACGATCAGCCCTGAACCTTATCTCTCAGTCTCTGAAGGCTTCAATGACAAGCTCGCAAGCCTCCGGGGCATGCGACCTGAATGCCCTTGGCAGTTTTCATACGAAGCGAAGGAATGGAGAAGAACATGGAGACTAGCATGTGGTTCTGGGGCATCCATCTCTCCATGTCTTACTAACAACCAGTCAGCGCCCTTTTGGTGGTGTGTATAAAAGAATGACATGATTTCAGGGTATGTGGGCTGCTACATTTGGAAACTCCCATCCCCAAATACTTAGCGGAAGTGAAGAGCCTGTAAACTTATGATAAGGTACGTGGGCTAGAATGATGGGTACTTTGGGACACTAGCTAAGCCTTTCATAAACCCTAACTGCAATCGCTTGCCTGCCTAGAGCCTAAAATCTGCTATTACAAGATTCTCAAGGTCCAAGTACCCAATAAGTGAGTACTTGGGATTTGAGTATTAGTAATCATAGTGACGTTCTCGGGTGTATGCTTATTTGGTAGTGTGGCCCTTTGGGTTTGTGAATGCCAGGACCCAAGCTTGGTAAACAGGATGTGGGGGGGCTCTCATCATGTTGGGTCCTGCTCCCACTAGGACTACCTTTTGGTAGGCATTTGGGTCGCGGCTCACGACAACAATGTCCAGATAAACATGTACGCTGCCACAAAATTTACTGCAAAGCTATTAAACTATTTCGCCCTAAGACTGAAACCCTAAACCCTATCTGGCCCTAAACCTGATGCCCTCAGCTTGCCAAGGTTTGGTGCTGGTGCCTACTTTGCGGAAGACCCGGCCGCTAATCTGAAGCTCATGCATTGCAGGGTGCTTGCTTTGCAGTGACAGAGGTTAGGATGCTCGGGGTCTGTTGGGTTTAGCTTGCTTTGGGATGATCAGGCTGTGGATGCTTAGGGCTTGCCAGGATTTCGGTAGAAGGTGAAGTGGCAGTGGCATTGAGAAGGCTCTGGGGTCTCAAATTCAGAGCTGAGCGTCAAGTTCTGTGATGTTTTTGCCCTTGGGCAGATTTTCAGGTGCTGACACTTTGCCAGAAATCTTCGTCCCCAGCCCCGTTGCAACACCCTTAGAGGCTAGAGGGTATGCGCCCTAAACCCTCAACTGAGTGAGCCCGGGGCCGTCGAGCAGGGCGAACGCGCCGAAGCCGGCAGGCGAGGCTAGCAACGGAGCTCCATTCCCGCAGGCAGCTGCGGGCTGCGCGGTAGACCTGGCAGGTCGCTCGTGAATAACCTGTCAGGTCGCCCTAGAAAAAGAAACCCTTTTCCAGGAATGTCTGCAGACTCTTCACTGAGTTCCTCGTAGAGCTTCCGACAGTCGTCCCTGGTTGTCCCTGTTTAAGAAACTGTGAGGGAAGCCCTTGTTGGTTTTCCCTCCCTCCAAAGTCTATTCAACACGCCAAACTCATTGGGCCCTCGAGCCAAGTCCAAAGCCAAACCTTGAGTCTCAATTCAATTTCACCAGGCTCTGGAGCTCGGCCACACCGCCGCGAAATCCTAGCAAAGTTCGTCCAGTTTCACAGAACACCAATTATACCTCGCAAAGTTCGAGAGGCCTCAACCCGACCCCAACGCCCAAGGCAAATGAGAGAACAAAGCGCGATCAGGATTAAGAACCCAAAACCCGTAAAAGGCGCGGGTGGCACCAGGGGGGTGACGACTTGCGGGGTGCGCGCCTGGGTGCTTCTAGCACCAGCGCACCCCCTCACCCTGAGACACCCTGAACCCTAAACCCTATGAAAGGAAATGTACAGGCCCAGGCTTTGGGCCCCATATTTCCCAAATCCTACACTCTACACCCTCAGCCCGAGAGCCTCAACCCTAAAGCCATAAACGCTGAGAGAGCTGTAAGGCCGCAGATGAGACTCGAGCTCAGAAAAGCTGAAGTGAACACGGTGTAGCCCAGTACCCAGAACCTCCATCTACCTTCTGTATGCACGAAATGCCCACAATAAGGGACCATACACCCCTATTCAAGGGTATAAGGAGGGTCCTGATCATTAGACTTTTCTCCCCAGAAGAATTTGGACTGCCTTGGGTGTTGGGGCCTAGGGTCAAAGGGCTTCGGACACGCTGGCATTCAGCCTCTGCACCTCAGCCGCAGGAAAAGATCGATCAATATACACGCGAGGACGCCAGGGGTGCGCAACTATGGGCGTAGCAAGTGTCAATTCCAGCTATGTGGGGTTCCACTGGAATTCCATTAGCCCTAAACCCTACAATCTTTAGTTGGCAATTCCTCGGGCTTTAAACTCTGAAGGAAAAGCAGCAACCAGTAGCGGATGGCAAGCCAAGGGGTTGGGAAGTTCAGGCAGTGGTTCCTAGGGTTTTGAGTTTTGGGTTAGGCTTAGGAGTTAACGTTTAGGGCCTAGGGCCCTAATCCCGGACCCAAAGCCTTAAACCCTAAGACCCTCAAAGGAGGGGCACTAGAACGAAGACTTTGTGTGCAGGATCAAATTCTCACTTCGTTTGAGCTGTTTTGGGGGCTCGGGTTTACTATTTAGGGTAAGGGTCTAGGCTACAGACCACCCACCATCCTAGTAATGAACACTCTTCCTAATCGGTGCTACCTACACACACATATGTATATATGCATATATGTATATATGTTTTGCTGGTTGAGTGTTTTTCGGGTGTGCTTTGTCGTTGGGCGGGTGAGTGAGTGTGTTTATTCTTAGCGCGTGAGATTTTGAAGCTTCGGCACTGCAGCGTTCTAGCCGGGCTGTTGCTAAGGGCTCAGCCGAAGAACTTTGCCGTGAACCCTACGGCGTCCATGTTTGAGATTGTCGTAAGGATCAATAAAGCTTGTGTATACCGGTAATTTCTGTAAATCTTAGCCATTTGGATCCCTAGTGACCTAGTGAAAGCCTAAACCTTACGTAAACCTAAACCCTAAACCCAAACTCCTAAACCCTAACTCTTAACTCCTAACCCCTAAACCCTTACTCCTGTACCCATATTGTTCAGCGCCCAGGGCCCCAGAGTTGGATGAAAGACCTTCCATGCGCGAGGACCCTCAGCATGAAACCCCTGGCCTGGAGAGACTCGGTTGGGGGTTTAGGGATTTAGGGTCGGGGGTTTGGGGCTTTAGGGTGGTTTTGGGTGTGGGAGTTAGGGCTTAGGATCTCAAGGGTATTAGGACTTAGGTAGACAATGATGATTCCTGGTACTACCCCATTTGGGTTCTCAAGGGATGCGGGTTTGTAGGTTTGAATGTGGGATTTTCGGGCTCTTGATATCTATCCATACGGTCTCCTTGAGGGCCGCTTACCCAATGTATGAGCTACATTCGAAACTCCCGAAAGACGGTCATATAGGGGAGTATCATAGGGTTTATTAAGGGGGATACTAGGAGTTTAGACTATAGCTCATATTATGCACCAATCAAGGGAGTAACCTTGGGGGTAGCATGGGGGGAGTAGTAGGGGAACCCATGATAGGAGAAACCCTCAGTCTCAGAAATGGCAAAACAGGGTTTTCAATTTCTATTTGCTTGCTGTGGCGTTAGCCGTGCATGCAAGACCCTCAACTATAATCACACCCTAAGCCGTAGCTGCCTCGTTCTATGATGTAAGCTCCGCCACCCTGATACAGTCTCGAATCTTCCCATTATTATCCTCCCATTATTATGGTACATTTTCGTGCAACGGAACTATTTAAAACCAAGGTGGCAGGGCGTATGTGGGGGAGGGAAGTACTCCAGCCATCGGCCGTTGCCTCATAGCTGGCCCTCTTCTTATCCATGCCCAATTCTCCGGGCTAAGCTCACGCGGCTACATGATGGCGCTTTAAAACGCATAGTGTGACTGTCTGTCCCTAAAAGCCAGCCCTAGATCCTGAAGCACGAGATCTCACGGCTCAACTTACTGGTGCTGAGTAGCGAATATAGGAACATAGTCCTTACATTATCCCTTTATAAAGTGTTCCCTGCTAACAGCAAGTACGTTTCAGGCTTTTGAAGCCAAGGAGATTGCACTCACGGCTTTATCGGGCAGGGGGCAACAAGCACCCAGGACAGATTGCAGATTGTGCCAAATTTCTACTATGATTACTAGCCGTACTATGGCCATTATTTCCAGTATTATTCCTATAATTAGTATTACGACTTTTGTTTTGCCATTATGGTTCTGTGCTTTTGGGACCCCGGACTATTAACTTGGGGTTGAAGGGCTTTGCTATTTGCAGAGGTTAACTGGAGGGCTCCCATTCTTCGAGGCACTCGACAGACACAACGCTTCATAGGGTTTGAAGTCTTCACCGGCTTTCCGCCAAAGGTCTTGATATGTGAGGCTGGGTAGTTACAGCGGTTACTCCGGGCACCTTAACGAAGGTTCCATCTGCCACGGTATCTTGGGAATACTTCCCCCAACTCATTGCGCAGAAGTTTTTGCGTACTTCTGTCAGAGCTTCGCGCAAGCATTAGCAAAGCCGAAGATCGATTTTTCCGATACAGTCCCAGTAAAGACCGCAAGCAAAAGTTCGGGATGCTTCCCAAAGTCCGAACTTCAAGCCCCCTAAATCGTAGTTTCCGTTTTACTTTCCATTATCTCAATACAGCCCTAATATGACCCGAATGTTACCCGAATGAGTTAACTTCAAGTACAACCCCAATATAAGCCTAATATTACCCCAACTGGTTAACTTTCAGAACAGACAGGAGATGACATCTTCTATTGCTTCGTGGTACGTGTGACATGTGGTGCTTGCTTCCTCAGCCGTGGATTTTCGGACAAGGCGGATGAACAGCCTGGATCAGATCCTCTCTCAGACCAGTGTTTCAGCTTAGGGGTACATAATATCAGTTGGGTAGACCCCGCAACCTGTTATAGTGAGATAATGGGAGTACAAGAGGAGCCTGGCATAATGACCATTATCCCTTGTACTCAGTTTTACTGGGTGGAGGTCCACCTGAGATATGAGTCTTGTCCATTTGTTTGGAGACGTTCGCAACTATAGATGGGATGTTCTGTGTATCTACGTACGCCAGGATAAATGGCTTATACAAGGGGGCTCACCCTTTGCCCTAAGAATGAGAGTACCCAAATGATGTCAAGGTTTTAGGTGCCAAGTGCTATTCGGGTTTCAGTATGCGGGACGTAAAGCACTGCTATCTGAGTACTTGGAACCCTGCGCATAAACCTAATCCTAAACCCTAAGCGTTAAACCTTTTCGCACTAAACATTATAAACCTCATCATAAGGAGCCCCATGATGATCTAAACCCCCCTATAAACCTAAGTCCTAAACCCTAAACCCTAATCCCCAAACCCTAATCCCTAATACCTAAATCCCATATATACCCTGTTCAGAAACCTAAGTCCTAAACCCTAAACCTTATTCCCCAAACCCGAATCCCTAATACCTAAATCCCATATATACCCTGTTCAGAAACCTAAGTCCTAAACCCTAAGCCACCCTGAGCAGGTGCATGATCATGACACAGGCTTCCCAGTCTTTGTGAATGAAGACCGGAGGGCACCTCTTCAGCACGTGTAGCTTTGAAATCCTGGGATGCTATGTTGGTGAGTTATGAATACCTTCTGCCTTCAAGTCACTACGAAGACTACCTCGTTTGGGTGTTAGCTTCCATGACAAATAACGTGGGCCTCAACCTCTTTGAATAATACCTACTCTGAGCCTGACAGGTCCACCCACTCAGAAAGCATGATGTCAGAGTCGTCGAAGATCAGGGGGTCTGGGGCCATGTAGGTGGTGTCGTGGCAGAAGAAGAAGAAGAAGTGGGCAGCACGAAATGAACGCTAAGGTGTTGGCGGGTGCGGGGGTCATTAGAGACATCGTTTTGCAGATTGTGACAACCTTCGGAAACTGCCTTCATGCAATCTTGCCAAGACATGCTACTCTAGAAGCACAGTGCGCGCTCAGTGCTTTGGCTTGGGCGTTGTTAACGGGGTTCACCCTTCATGTGCTTGCGAACGCACTATAGCTATTGCTATTATAGCTAATTTCCATTGCTCTTCCAATGCTCCGTTATGTTATTACTATTACGTAGCATAGTATCAGGGGCGTGGTGGCTTTTGATAGTAGAGGAGGGGATTAATGAGGAACATGCTCGGTCTAATCCCCATGGGATTCTTCCGTCACATGCCTGAGAAAGGCACCCAAAGATGTGCTTGGAGGTTCATAATGGCCTTTCTTCATCAAGGGGTGCGGATCAAAACGTCTTGCCGACGATAGACTTCACCTTTGAGTCGGTAAGGCGGTTAAGGTTTACGGTTTAGGCTTTACTCCTTGGGATTTTGCTTGGACTTTTGACCCTTAACCCGTTTGGGAGTCCTTTATTCTCCTACTATAGGTACCTAGGTATAATATACCCTTAGTAGGGGTTCTACTTGCGACGTAGTTTAGGGTTTCCAGAACAGCTTGTGCCCTTACGACCGTTCCGATCTCTGCCTCTAGAAGTGCCAGGTCAGGGACTGGGACTCTAAGCCACGCGGCCTCTGGTTAGCTGGGAATGAAGGAATGGAAAAGAAAATGCAAGCTACTATGTAGGGCTTAGGGCGTAGGAGTGGAAAAGAAGATGGAAACTACTATTTAGGGCTTAGGGATGCTTAGGGCTTAGGAATGGAAAAGAAAATGGAAACTACTTAGGGTTTAGGGCTTCGGAATGGAAAAGAAAACGCAAACTACTATTTGGGGTTGAGGGTTTAGGAATGGAAAAGAAAATGGAAACTACCATAATGGGTCATATAGGGGCCACTACAAGGATCCGTTCCTTGATTTCTAGCGAACCAAAGGCCAGCCTCTTGCTCTTTGTCATAACCCTCAGCCTTGGGATTGAAGGGTGGGAGCTTTAGGGTCAAGGGTTCAGGGTTGAGGGTTCAGGTTTAAGGGAGCTTGGGTTGGTTTCCAGTTTCCATATTCCTAAGCCCTGCATGAACCCTCGTATTCATAAGCCCTAAGCCCTTACTAGGTATGTCACTTCCAGCCAAATACCAATCCGCATACCTGTGGTTTAGGTTTAGGGTTTGGCATTGAGGGTTTAAGGTTTCGCACGCTTCCACCCTAAATCTCTAAGACCTACGCCCAACTACTGCCTCAACCCTAGCCACTTTGGTGTTGCACCCGTAACCCTTAAGCCAGCCCCCGGCGCCCAGTCTTCAGCCCTGCGTCCCGAATCCCACGCCCGGGCTGGGGACGTCTGTGCCCTCGACGACGTGCCCTGAACCCTGAACCCCAGAACCTCCCACAATTCTACAATCCTCTAAAAACATGTTTCCCTCGAACGTGATAGACACAGTTTAGCATCATGCCAGCGTGCTTCAAGCGAACATGTCCGTTTGCTTTCGGGGAGCGGTGTGGGGTTGTAACATTGCCGTTCAGGGCTTACGACTTAGGGTTTAAGGGTTTAAGAGGTTTAGGGTTGAAGGCTTTAGACTGGGTTGCTGTTAAGGAATATAAAGTAAGTTACAACAATAAGGAACCCCTATGATTCACTCTAAATACCCTTATTGTGGTAACTTAAGGTCCTTAACAGCAACCTAGTAGAGTTTGTTTGGAGGGATGCGTCATGTGAGTAGTATCTTGTTGGGGGTACTGTGGCACCCAATATAGAGTAAGATTATGTCCTTCTTTCGGGTATAGTCGTTTAGTATAGTCTTCTATACAAAGAACATAATCTTACTAGGTTCAATCACCCCTAAAGCCGAAGCCGTTGGGCTGAGGAGCTGTCCGCCATCCCGAACTCAGATCCCAAAGTGAACTACCACACGCTGGTGGTGCAGACCGGTGCCCTCTGCATTGTTTCCAATATCTGCGATTTTGAACAAAATCGTAATACTAAGGGTTTAGGGTTTGGGGTACCTGGATCCCCAAAGTAGGTAAGAAATGGCCCAACAGCCACGAACAAAAAAAACAAAAGACAATGCTACTTTTTTGGGGTGGGGTCCAGGTAATAGCAATAACTGTACTAGCAGTAAGTAGTATTGTCATTTGTAATATTAGGCGCGTTTGAGGGTCTACATGTAGATGATATATGAGGGGTATCCCCAGAACCGTTTGGTACTGCTCTGAAGTCCTTCATTAGTGAGGGTGGTTTGGGGTTTAGGGTCGCGATTGAGGGTTTAAGGCTAATTAGGATTTAGGGTTTAGGGCTAGCTCTAGCTTCAGAAGCACCCGCGCATAGTTATGGAGAGCCATAGTCTCTACTCTTTGAGGGGGGGTTATATGCAGGATTATATATGGGACTAGTACAGTGGCTATTAAGGGGGATATTCGGAATCCAGATTTATGGCTCATGTAGAGTGTTTGTGTCTCAACAAGGAACACTGCATACCATGCTTTGTTTGAAGCATTGCTTGGAACGTTTTCTTGGTGTTGGAGTGTCTGGAAGTTCCAGTGATTGCATGTGCAAATGTGTCATTTGTGTGTCTTCGATTGTCTTCGCTTTTGTGGGGGTTGGAAAGTGACCCTAGAGCCTTAAACCCCAAGCCCTTTGATGGAGGAAAGGCTGCGACCCAGAGAGCCCCCATAGAGGTGCAAGGTTTGCCTCATCCTCTTATGTAGGGCAATATTCGGGTTATATGAGGATAATGGAAAATAAACTGGAAACTATAGGGATGATAGTGGTTATATGGGGATTATAGGGTATATATTGAGGTTTATTTTGGGTAATATAGGGTTGTGGGAAAGAAAATGGCTACTACATTATATTAGTCAAATTGTTGTTTTGGCAGGTGATAAAAAGGGCACGCACTTTGGCTTGGCACACTGATCGGATTTCGTGCTCAGAGACAAGCCACAAAGGTTTGGGATGCCAGGTTCAAATTCTTGGGGTTCCATTGATTTCTCATGCCCCTTACAGAATACAAAGCCTGGAAAAGACAATGACAAGACCACGGTCGCTACAATTTTGCTTTGTACTTGCTGCAGGTACGGAAGCAAAAAGAAGAATTGCACCTCGGATGATGTGGAAGAATGAAGAAGGTTTAGCAACTCGAACGCCCCAAAGAAGGAACCTACAACTCCCTGTGCCTTGCATCGTCTTCATAAAAGGAAGCTGTGGGTTCAGGCAAGGAGTGGGGGGGCTTTAGGCAAAGCACAGGCGTACGCACTTCCCATCAGCGCAAGATGAGCTATAGTCTAAGCTCCTTTCAAGGGGGGGGTTATCTAGGAGATGATATAGGCCAGTATTGTAAGCGTTACTAAGGGGGATACTAGGAGTTTGGACTATGGCTCAGATGACTATCAGGCAAACGGTGGAACTCATTCTGTGTCAACATATTGTAAGACAGGCCGCTTCGCCACAATCATCCGCAACAAATTAAGAAGCGCAGGGTCCGGTCAATTGCGATTTTGACCTGTAGCAGACTATGTTTCCAACAACCCTCCACCCGGCCCTCAGGAGCGTTTCCGGGAGATCATCTCCTTCGATGCCAATCGCGCCTACCCAGAGTATTTGCTGGCATATCAAAGGGTATGACTTGCAGCCTAACTGGGAGGTCAGAGAGTATTTGCTGGCATGCCAATGGGCATGGCCTTCTGACAGAAATGGCAGATGATCTGGTTCAGGGCTTAGGTGTAAGATGGGGCTCAAGCAATTAGGAATACAATTTTGAGGCGTGTTTGAGGAACCCTGTACATACCATGATTGCACAAGGAATCCAGAGCCAGAATATTGGTAGATATTCAGCTTCCGTTCGATTTCTTTCCATTTGATTTTCCATGATCCCTAGGTGATATACATCGTTTTATATTAAGTCTTCATTGGGGTGTAAGGGTGGGCAACTCACAAATTTCATGCACGGGTAAATTTGGGTCTTCAACCGCGCTTCTTGGACTCTTTAGCTCCCAGGATTTCAGGGGTCTCGAAATCAGGATCCCCAGGTTCTGGGAAAATCGGACCTGACTCTGTGGCATAGCCACCTCACGAAATTGCACATCTTAGGCTCCTGAGGTGGCCCCCAGGACTCCTGGCTAATCCAGAAAGCCTGAATGTCCTGAGGCCCCGGGGTCTAGGGTTTAGGGTTAAACCTTAAACCCTCAACCATATATAAACCCTATTACATTCAGATTCTATAGCTCGGCTCTGAATAAGGTCCTCCCTGATTGGTGGCTAGCCTGCTCTTCTGTAGGTCAGGGTTGCAAGGTTTAGATGAGCTAGTTGTCGCTATTTGCCCACAGCAGGGGATACTGTGGGTCGACGTAGTTCCCTGTGGCAACTTCATGGTCATTTTTGTATGGCAGTTGTCCACAAGGCTTGTCGTCAAGTGTACTGTTATCAAAATCATGGGCCCCTTTTGATTGAAAGTTATATTCACCTAATATTTAGGGGCACCAAAATGAGACCTTAATTTTGGGAACTACCCATATGCCCATCATTTTGTGAAACATCTTCTTCAAGTGGCGACCTTGATTTCCTCCAACGCGTTCATTAACGGGCTTTGTGCACACACATGCCCATGACTTATAGGAGTTTAAGACGCGGCTATTATGGGTACTTGCCCAACACCCCAAATACCCTGAATAACAGCCTATATACCCATTTATTTTGGGGGTAAGGGCCATCATCACGGCGGGTAGTTGGGGGATCTAGGTATGCTTTAAACCCCTAAGCCCTAAACCCCTAAACCCTAAAGCTCGTGGCAGCCTGACTAATTGGGATGGGTTGGAGCCGAGCACTGAATCTGATCCGGCAACGGCACGCAAATGAACTTTGCCGCCAAAGGCGGCCGGGCACGTGAGCCAGTTGGCTGCAGGGTTGGCATTAGGGTTTAGGGCTTGTAGGGTTTAGGGTTTAGGGTTTAGGGGTTGTAGGGTTGAAGGTTTAAGGTGCGAGAATATTTTTCACTTTTGGGCTGTAGGTTTGCTTCTGACGTCTTAAAGCTTAAGCCCGAAAACAGGATCCTGTTTGGTTTGCTCATCTTGGCTTGAAACCTGACAGCCTTAAAGCTTGATTAAGCCCCAAACCCTAAACTCAAGATCTGGCAGCGTAGAGGCTGGATACGGCCCCCAAGCAGTGACAGTTGGATAATGAAGATCATAGTGTGTAGGGCTTAGGGTCTAGAGTTTAGGGTTTAGGAATAGGGTTCAGGGTTCAGGCAAATATAGCGCGAGCGCAACATTATTATTAGCAGTATTAAATTCCCTTTATTGCAGGGTGTTGATGCGCGAGGGTACCCAAAACAGGGATTTTTTTGGCTGCAGATTTACCTCTGTCAATGCTAGGGGTGCTTGATGGAGAATCAACCCTTAGCCCTAAAACCCTTAAAGCCTGAACGCCCAAAACCCTAAAACCCAAAACCCTGAAACCCTAAACCCGACAACCCTAGTTCAAGGATTTAGCTCTTTGCATCAATGGAAGGGATCCTTTTTACGTCTGGTGGTGCAGGACAACAAAGCCCGAAACGGTTCAGGGTTTAGGGTATATAGGGNNGGTATATAGGGTTCAGGGTTTATAGCTAGGGTTTGGGGTTACTTCCCGGGAGGAGCCGGGGCTAAGTTGCGCTAAGGGCCTGACTGTCAGGACCCAACAGAACTACTTTAGGCCGAGTGTGTAACCATACAGGCTCTGGGTAAATTCTTGTGTTCAGGATTTGTTGATTTAATTGAAGGTGCATGGGTGGCATGTGTGGGGTGCTCATAACTGTGATAGCCCTAAACCCTAAACCCTGACCCCCACACCTTGAAGTAGGGCTGGCAGGAGGGCCCCAAGCAGTTTGGGAAAATCACGCAGTGGCAGTGGTAGTGGTAGTAGCGGTGTGTGGTAGTGGTAGTGGTTTTGGAGGTAGGAGTACTACTAAGTAGTAGTAGTAGTAG
>CAJNIZ010038802.1:43153-65649 GCA_905231905.1 Symbiodinium pilosum | reverse complement strand
GTGGCTACTTAGACACTGGACCCTCAACCATTCTGAGTTTCTGGAAGGTGCCTTCTTAGGCAAGGTATTACATTGATGATGCTCGGCTTTGGCTACCAAATTCTCAACTTGCAGCCCTAAACCCCAAAGCTCAGAACCCCAGATCCTTAAAGCCTTCAAGCCATTGACTTTGAAGCACCCAAACCTCCCCAAGTTCACCATTTTGGTTTTCAGCAAGTGTTGGCCACCTCAGGATTTCAGATTTAAGGCTTTAGGGTTTGGGGTTTAGAGGTTTTGGGGCTTAGGGCTTGGGCTGACCCTCTCTGAGCTTCCCTAGAACTATGCAAACCAATCCCTATGGTCCAAGTGCCCAATAGCCATATACTTCCCAAAAACCTGTATTGCAAGTATCAAGTGCCGAATTGTAGGGCTCTTTGACGCTGAGGGCTTTTGAGTTACCCTAAACCCTGAACCCTAAACTCCCAAATGAGTGCCCGGACCGGACAGTTCTTGCCGTGCCTGCCTTGTGCGATGCGCGTGTCTAAACTCCCTAACTAAACCTCGTGCGGTGGAGAAAAGGCGCGTAACAAAACAAAAACAACTCTTTAAACACCATTGGAATCCCCAGGGTAGCCCCCAATTAGACCGTTAGGGTTTCTGAGTCTCTGACAGGCCCGTGCAGGAGGAGCCTCCTCACGAAAGTCGGACAGCTGCGCCCCAGCAGCCGGCAGCAGGTCAAGTAGACCCAGGTTGGCTCCCCAGTCGTTTTCAAACGAGTAGTCCTTTGGGTTTAGGGTTTAGGTTTACATAAATATGCATGGCGATGCCACATGCCAGTAAAGAGTATTGGGGGAGCCAACAGTCTCATGTGCTTGTATTGTTTCGTCGTTCAACCACCAAAAGGCATCGATCAAAAGGGTCGATCAACAGGGTCGAGGGTTTGGGGCTCGGTATTCGTGATACCTATCTCTCTCTAATGGAACGCGACGCCCCCTGTATTGGTATTTATATTTTGCTGTACCTGCAATGTTGATGCTGAATCTTGACACATTCCTCAATATGGTAAACACTAAACTAAGCCCGAACCCTAAACCGTAAACTCTAGCCCTAAACCCTAAACCTCGATATGCGAATTCCCTGTATCAAGTGTCCAGAGACCGATGCACCGTAATTAAAGCATGGGCCTATGGATGTAGCGAAGATCCGTAACCCCATTACCTACGGTTTAGTAGTGATTACCCCCTAACTACTAGGTTGAACCCACGAGGCTGTAGGTAAATCGGATTGCAGGGATACCTTAGTTGGCACCAGGATCCCTAGTATGACTTGGGCAATATTCCTGCATGCGTAACATCCAGGAATCCACGCCCCCACGGAAGACCCAATCCCTAAACTGTGAACCCAAAACCCTGAACCCAAAACCCTGAATCCTAAACCCTGAACCCTAAACCTTAAACCCTAAACTTGAAGGTCCGACAAAAAAAAAATCAGACCATGAGCCCTCAACCTGAAACCCCTCATCTCGCGAGCCCCTGGAAACCCAAACTCTAAAGCCCAGATCCCCTAACCCTATACCCACTCTACATAACTAGCGTTTGGGGTTTAGGGTTTATTCATGGTTTAGGGTCAGGGGGACTTAGCTAGGTACCCCAGTAGTACCCTTTTTCCTTTTTTTTGGGTCTCCTTATTGAAGCTGAATAGTAGGAAAAGGGTACCCTTGTTATGAAGGTGTTACAGGGGAACCTAGATAATAATACCAGTCGAGTTTCCATTTTACTTTCCATGTCCATTTGTCTCCATGTGATACTCCATTCTTGACCCTGAGCCGTAAACCCTAAACCCAGATCCGGAAATCCATACAATCTAGGATGGTTCATGCCATGCTCGAAGCCCGAAAGCCTAGCAGGGGTTGGGGAGAATGGGTTCTGCGGACTATTGTAGGGTTTAGGGTTTAGGGAATGATCGTTTGCTTGAATACGCAAGGGGGCCCCCAATATGGATGCCAGTATATTTATAACCCTTGCAATCATTATCATGAGTGCCCTCCCAAAGACCCTACACCCTGAAAGGGTACCCTTATTAGGGCCCCCCCCGACATCATGCATGGTTCTATGGGGCCCAGTAAGGCCCTTGAATCCTGCGGTCCTTGAAACCGTGTTTTATACCCTCCAAAGCCGTAGAAACCAAATTAAGGTTCCAGACTAGGGGCTCATGGTTAGGACTGTAGAATGGTTGGGACTTGGGAAACCTTAGCCCCTAAACCCTAAACCCGAAACCCTTAACCCTAACCTAAAAACCTTGAACTATAAACCCGAAACCCTAAGGTCTAAACCTTTGATCCTGAGCCTTACATCCTAAGTCCTAAGCCCTAGACCCTAAACCCTATAAACCCTAAATCCTCAGTCCTGAAAACCCGAAACCCCGAACCCTTTGGATGTTTCAGGCCATGCCCCGGTCTCCTCACCGCTGGCCTCCGAGATGTTTGCCTCAGCCCGGAGCGGGGGTGCTCAGAAGCTGTAGGGTTTAGGGTTTGGAGTTTAGGGCTTCGGGTTTAGGGTTCGGAGTTTAGGGCTTTGGGCCTAGGGTTTAGGGCTTAGGATTAAGTGTTTGAAGGGCTTAGGGTTTAGGGCTTAGGGCTTAGGATGAGGTGTTTCAAGGGCTTAGGGTTTAGGGTTAAGGGCTTAGGGCTTATGTTCTAGGCTTTAAAGCTTGGGGTTGCTCAAAGCTATGTCGATAGGTCAATGGCACTTGGGTTGGGGATGATGCAGCACGGCTAGCTTAACCCTCCGCAAAGCCTTCTGACCGTTGGAGGGGAGGCAGAACTAAGTTGCATGAGCTACTAAGAGAGGCTAGGTGTATGTCTAGTATTGGGGCTTAGGGTTTAGGGTCGAAAAGCAACACGCCTAGCCTTTCCTGGTACACAAGAGAAAGGTCGAGCGCTCGTATTTGCCTTGTGCCGCGCGTCAGGATTTGAGATCCAGATGAGCGTCTGAAACCCTGAACCTCAGATGGAGCCTCCTTGTCATAGAAGCTTCTGATTGCAATACACATATGTATATTATACTATAGAAAATGATTATACTCTAGTAGATTGTAGTATATTACTGTATTATATCGTATTTTACAGTATAGCATAGTACATTATATTATATTATGGCACATTAAAGTGTCCTGCTTCACTCCTCTCACAGGCTTACCTGGTGGCTCAGGGTAGCAAGTAGGTGAATGAGGAACATAGCTGCGCAAACTATGTGAGCGACGGACTAACTTTAGGTTGGGGGGGTACCTAATTATAGGGGACTATATAGGGCTTTGGGGGGGGACCTATTTGAGGGATATGCTACCAATTTAGTCCAATGTGGCTTAGACATAGGGCTTGTCAGCATACTTGTTAAGTGGCCTCGCCCTGCACCCTGAACCCTAAACAATGTCCCTAACTCCTAAACTCTCGACCTCAAACCCTAAACCCTATACTTACTGCGAGATTGCGGTTCAAGTGGTCTTCATCAGCTTAAGGGTTTTAAGGGTATGGGATTTAGTGGTTGAGGGTTTAGGGTCTGAAGGTGTTTTTAGGGTTGAGGCTTTAGTGGTTCAGGGCTTAGGGTAAGTAATCCATGGAGAGCCCTGAGGGGACATGGTATAGAAAAGTCCAGGGAGCCCTAAACCCTAAACCCATGAAGATGGGTTTGGGTGCCAGCCTGTGACTCTATTTGCCGAGGCAATGCCCATGATGAGCTCGAGGAGGGGTGCAGGCGCGTCAACGCAGCAGAGTGATGCCCAAAGGTTCCACATAGCTATATAGCTTGGGCCCTAAAACAGTTATATGGGAAGCACTTTTGTGTCCCAAGTATATACTATCTAGCTACAAGGACCCTCTGCAATGTAGAAGCCCGAAAGGGTACCAGCATAAGTGTTATCATTCCCCCCAAAACCCTGATGAATCTACAGTATGTCCCTTATAACCTTTCTGCATCCATAGCACGCTCCCTGTAATGCTTGTACATCTATAGCAGCATGTCCCCTATGACCATCATGCATCAGTAGTATGTTCTAGAATTTTTGTACATGTATCGTATGCTGGACCCAAAGCCCCTTGAAATTATTCGGGCTCCAACATGGACCCCAGGCGACCTTGCGACGATAAGGTTTAGGGGCGGCATTCTGGGGAGCAGATGTTTGCTGATTTTAGTGTGCCATTCTGTCAAACTTCCTGCCGATGTCTGTGCCAGTTTTCGCGACGACGTTCACAAGCTCCGATGCCTCTTTAAGAACAGGGCGACAATCAGTGTAGCGAATCCATGCCGAATCACAACAATCAGCGAAAAGTTCCAAATAAGGGCATTGGAAGCTATTTACTGTCCTGGCCGAGCAGGCAAAGCAAGGTAATTTTGGCAGCCCCAATTTCCAATATCAGATTCCTGTGGCTATCATGTGACCCCTGAAGCTCCTAGTATAGGGCTAGGGTTAGCGGTATCCTCTTAGTAGTAGTGTGCCCACCACTTCCTATCTGAGCTTCGCAGTTTTTAAAGATCAGGCTCCCTGCCTGCTCCTCACCTCGATCGATCTAAGGGGTTAAAGGTTTCATGGGTAAGTGTTTGGGGCACTTTGAGGCACTTTAGGGCCTTTGGCTTTAGGATCGAGGGTTTGCAGTTCTGGGTTTCAGGGCTTAGAAGTAAGGATTTGGCTAGGCTTATGCATGTTGAGCTGGGATTTGTGCTCTTGGGCCTTTGTGGGTGTATGTACCTTTGCTCCGTGCTGGCCTAGTTGCATGGTTTAAGGTTTCAGGTTAAGGGTTTAGGGTTTAGCCTGGCGTTGGTGCCTGAGACTGGTCGCTTGACATGATGAGGTGGGCATCTGTCATTGACTGCAGGTCCAAGAGGACCACGTAAGATCAGAAGCATCCTGGTTCAAATGCAAGTGAACATAAATGCTAGCACGAACAGTCAGAGAGGTATCACTAATGGACTAATACTAGTACAACTACTAACGCAAAAGTGGCGCTAACCCGAGAGGTTCATCCTAGGGCCCAGCCCTCATAAACCCACATGTGTGAGGGCACCTAGACCCGCCCAACCCTCAACCCAAAGCCCTGAACTGAATAGCCTAAACCTTAAAGGGTCCAGACATACACATACCCAACCCTAAACCGTCCAACCCTTCTGAACCCAGCCTTGCCAGAACGGAGCTGCGACCCCTGTATCTGGGCGTCAGAAACACCTAAACCCCTCCAAGCTAAACCCCTAAACCCTGGAACCCCTACAACCTAAAATGCCCAAACTAAAAAACAACTTAAACCCTTAACCCTAAGCCCTGAAACCCGTAAACCCCAGACCTAAAAGGACTAAACCCTAAAACCCCCTACCTAAAATTCATGAATCCCAAGCCACTAAACTGAACACCTCGCTGGGCCTTGCAGAACACCCTCGGCGCCTTCGGTGCACTGCGACACGGAAGAGTCAATGTCTGAGGTGCGGGTTTAGGGTTTCTAGAGTTTAGGTTAAGGGTTTTGGAGTTTGCGTTTAGGGTTTTCAGAGCGTAGGTTTAGGGTTTTAGAGTGTAGGTTTGTGGGTGTAGGATTTAGGGTTCTTAGAGGTAAGGCCCGACATAGGTTGAAGGCTTCAGGGTTCAGGCGTCCGGGGTTTTGGGGTTCGGGATTAAGGAGTTGAGGTTCAGGGTTTCGGGGTCAGGGCGTTGGCTGACTCGCATGTGAATTTTTAAGAAAAGCAAGAACAGTAACAATCCTAATTAGGTAGCGGGACCTAGAATGTCCTCTCTGTAGATGTTCTCCCATAATTTGCGGTATACGTATGGCCCAAACCACTGTAGTACGCCTACTGTGTATTTGTTATGAACCTAAGCCTAAAACCTGCGAAGAACAGCTTCCATGTCATTCTCCATTTTCTTTTCAATTTGATTTGCCATTAGGGGGGTCCCCTATGTGTGGAAACTTATACATCGCAGTATGCCGTATACCCAACCCTGGCCCTATTTCGAAGGCGCCGGGATTACATGAAACCTTTTAAGGTCATTATCATGTGTTACTGGCCATTGAGGGTAAGCCTCAATGATGGCACATGAAGATCAGCTGACCGCCTAGCCTGGTCAGAGGGCGGAGGCAGTGGGCGGCAAAATCGGCAAATGCTGGCAGTAAGCGCACAAGGAAGGGTCAAGGGTCGACGGGGGAAACCCACTAAAGCAGAAAACCCTAGGTCATTGTCATCTATTGTGGTTCTAGAGATGCGACTAGACCCTTCGCCAAGGGTTTTGGGTTTTGGGTCTCAACCCTTACCCTCAAAAGCAAGCTATGATGTTGTTGAGGGGGCAGGTGGGGGTGGTTCTGTGCATCTTTCTTGGAATGCCAGCCGCTGCTTGCGCTGAACCCTCCAGTTCGGGTGCTGAGAGCCCTAAACCCTAAACCCCAAACCCTAAACCTTAAGCCCTAAACCCTAAACCCTAAACTGAGCACGGTGAGAAAAGCAGGTTGTGGGGCCATGCCATGCTACCATGGCATCAGGCTACCGGCCTTTGGTTACCTAGGAATGAAGGAATGGACCCTTTTAGTAGTCCCTATGTAACCCATTGAAATACATAGTTTCCAGTTTCTTTTCCATTCCTTCTTTCCCAGCTAATCAAAGGCCAGGTTAAGGATTACATGTGGAGGTTTTCTCCTCACCACTAGGACCACTAAAGCTTCTACACTGCGGCAGTGACACTTTTGAAATTGGCGCTCCTTACTGGCAAGTCCGCTGCAAGTAAACCGAAATCTCCCTTAAACCCGAAACCCAAAACCAAGCATTGGACCTTGGATAGCAAGCTCCCACAATCCCCAAGTGCCCAACCTGTAACTACCAGTGCCTACATCTTAGTAGTCAGTACCCCTTGATTGGTAGGTCAAACTCATGAAGCTGTAGGTAGTTAGGGTTACATTATCCCTATGAAGCCCTGTACAGCTACAGTTTCCATTTCATGTCCCATGTTTGGTTTTCAAGTTGATTTTCCAGTATAACTTCGGGCATGCATGTAGACCCCAAACCCTAGGAACCTTTCGATGTAATTCCTGTTTAGGTCAGGCACTACGAGTTTAGGGTTCAGGGTTGAGGGTTTAATGCTTAGGCTTCTGGGTTTAGGGCTTAATTAGTGCGTTAGGCACTACCACCATGTTTATTGTGCATCTTCGCCCTTGTATGTACCACTTACTTGGCAACTTGCCCTAGGCCTATGAGCGCTTGATCCTCTAGCATGAATCCTGACCCTGCCCCCAAACATGCGACTTCATGAACGCTCAAACATCCCGAGCCCTAAGCCTCAAGATGCTGTATTCCAAGCCGCCTATAGATAGCTTAGAGACGCTTTTACATACACTCATGTGTGTGTTTTTGCGTATGCCCCAACCCTATACCTACACATATCCATAGATAGCATTTTACATCATCCCCTTTTGTATCATCTTCCTTGTGAACGGAACCAGCAGCAGGCGGGCTCGGACGCTGACTCCTTTGGCGCCTCCTCGCTGCGGTCCTTCGGCGACCCCTCGCCACTGGGCACGCTGGGGGCCCCGGTGTTTGTTTTGGTTCAAGGCTTCGTGCAGATATATGAGCTACGGACTAGATTTAGGTTGGGGGACCTACAGGGGACTATATAGGGTTTTGGGGGGACCTATTAAGGGGTATACCACAAATTTAGTCCAGGGCTCAGATGAGCTCAGGGTTCTAGGTTTGAGTTGCTGCCAGTTAAGAGTTCAGGATTCAACGCTTCAGGTGGAGGATTCAATGTGATGGGGCTGAGGTCAGGCAGCAGGCCTTCAGGTTGGGCTGGGAAGTGTGCTTCGGAATGAGCAGGCTTACCCGAGTTAAAACGTTAAAACTAGGAAACACCTTACGGATATTCACTGGTGTTTCTTGGGAAATATCTTTCGGTGTCCCAAAAAGCATCCTTGGGGCGAGTTCTCCCTATTGCAGCACAACATCGTGGCAAGAAGTGGACTGCTGGAATTACGTTTATGTCGACTGGACTTCTCATAGGCCAGGCTGTCATGAGCCTTGTTTCTGGGTGTGGTAAGGTCTGCAATTCCCAGAATTTCCCTGGAATCATGTAAAGCTTACTACCCTCAAAGGCTACACTCCTCTTAACGGGGGGCGGACGCTCTGCCAAGCCCCCTTCACCAAAAACCCCAGGCCATGTGGCCCGTGCTAAGTATGTGTGTTTGAGGAATGTGAGGACCATGACGTTCCTTACACTTGGCATTCGAAAAGCTGGTGCTTAGCATTGGTCTTGCCAAGTGCCATTGTAAAAGGGAACCTTTACACATTCAACCCTACATCCAAAATTCCTAGACCATACTGCCAAACCCTAAGCCTTGAGCCAGAAACTCCTACGCCCCGAACCCCTGATCTCAAGAACCTCTCTATAGGCGCGAAGGTAAAATTCTCAGGAGCCCCAGCCCCAACCTTACTCCGCATATAGTCTCCCTTAAATAGACAGAATATGGCTTTGGGTAACTCACAGTAAGAAACCCATATACTCCATATTCTCCCTACTTAAGGGGGACTATATCCCTAAACCCTAAACCTTAAACCCTAAATAGTAGTTTCCATGTTCTTTTCCATTCTCCCCTTTTATACCCTATATTCTATCTACCTAAGGGGGACTATAAACCCTAAACCCTAAAACCCTAAACCCTAAACCCAGGTAAATCATAAGAAGATCCCCATATACTCCTTATTCTATCTACTTAAGGGGGACTATACCTCTGCGCAACCTGCAACACCGAGGCCTGCGCAGAGTCTGCTGCAGGCGAGATTTTGGCCCTAAACCCTTACCTGTGGCTCCATTTACCTACAATTTAGTAGTAATTACCCCCTATTTAGTAGGTAGAACCCATAAAACTGTAGGTAAATGGAGCCACAGGTAAACCTTTGAAACCTAAACCCGTAAACCTTAAAACCATAAATCCCTAGATCCCTAAACTGTTTGGTGCAGGGTTCTTGGGCTTGGGGTCTGGTTAGGGGTTGAGATTTTAGGCTTCAGGAGTTCGGGGTTGCAAGGGCTTAATATATTAATAAGGTTCATATGGTGCGCCCTTTTTAGGGGTTCTGTAGGATTTGGGGCTTACAAGCCTGAGGAATCATCAATGATGGCGCATCAATGAAAAGGCAGATGGTACATTGAAATGGAAGCCGGGTCTACATGGGCGATATATCAAGGGAGAAGCCTAATTACTTAGCAACATCTTTGTGATGTCGAACTGTAGTACCATATGGTAGTTTTCCAAAATAAGGGGACCCCAATATACACCCCAAAATACTATAGTCCTTATTATAGTGACCCCCAAAAAGGTACCCCTAATTTTGGGAGACCCCCATATACCAGGGTTGTAGAAGGAAGCCCAGACCATAAACCCAAATCCCTAAACGAGCTGGCATTCAATTAAGCTTCTACCGTATTTCCCACCAGAGCACCATTAACAAGCTCTGCTTGCACCCTTCGCGGAAACTCTGGTTTGGTTGCTAAAGGTTCAGGGGATTCGGATTTGAATCAGCTGTTTAGGGTTTTAACAGTGCTGCCGTCATGCTTACCTTGGCATTCACGATGCTAGTGAGTGGTAATGCGTTGTGTGTCAATTTTGCTCGGAGAGCAGGTGGACATTCCAGGCACCTGTCCAAGATCGTGGTTCAAAAAGGTGTTTAGAGATCACCTTGCTCACGAAGACATTAGAGTTTTTCTAAAAAGTCCTTCTAGAATTCTACAACCTTTGGTAGAGACTCACCGTATTCCTTTTACATACCCCTGGGGTCTGTAGAGGCCCTTAATTTTGAGTAACCCCTCAACCCCCCCATCTGAAAGTCGCAATGAGGAGACAAAATGTCCTCTAAAATCCCACGCCTCATAATTAATCTCTCCTCCCTATACACCTTCATTCCAACCCTAGCCCTAACCCCTTCCAAACCAGAAACCCAAGAACAACAGCAGTAGCTGGCTAAATGCAGACCGCGACAAGCTTCTCGCACAGCTAGGAACGAGTGGAGCTATAGTCTAAACTCCTGGTATCCCTCTTAATAAGCCCTATAGTCGCCCCCTTTCTAATCCCTTGTATACCCCCCCTTAAAGGAGTTTCGACTATAGCTCGCATTGTCCTATAGTAGTCCTCTATATAATCCTCTATATAACCCCCCTTATCTATGGATCGTTGCTCTGTGGCCTCCTGGGCCTGCCTTGAGTGACGAGGCGCTGAAACCGGCCGAGCAACAGAAAGTGTCACCGAAAGTCAGCATGGCCTTTCCCAACTTCGTGCGGGTGAGAACCGTCGAACATGTTGTGCAAGAAGAATAACAGCCCCTATATAATACCCAGCAAAATGGTAGTTTCCATTCATTGTCTTTTGGACTCCTTCATTGCCTGCTCCAGAAGTAAGGCGTCTTTGTTGCTGTTCAGCGACTTGCACCAAGGAACCACAATGCAGGTCAATCCCCACGGCTCTATAATCGCAGTTTCCATTTCATGTTGCATGTTCTTTCCCATTCGATTCTCCTTTATAACCCTTATATACCACCCCTATATAATCTTCTATATAATATAGTAGTTTCCATTTTCTTTTTTAGTATCCCAAAATAGCACAGACCGCCAAGCAACCTAAAGGTTCCCCTCTACGTGTCCTTCTTAGGGTGTCTAGGAATTTACCCTATAAGTTTCAGGAACTTACATCAAGGCACCACAATGACTTCCTGGGGGTTGGTCGGGAATAATACGGGAACATATTCTATAGGGACTATATAAGGATTATATTCCCTTATTCACTATTGACCCGTAAATTCCAAAGCCGAAATCCTAAACTCTGTATGTATATTCCCTTATTCCCTACTAACTATATAAACCCTTAACCCTAAACCCAGCAAAATAAGGTAACCTCCAAAACTCCAAAAACCTCCAAAAACCCTTTGAGATTCAGCCCTGCCTGCGAGGCTTCGGGCACGGCAGGAGTAGACTCAGGCCGAAACTGCACTTCAGGGTTTAGGGTTTAAGCTTTAGGGTTTAAGGTTTAGGGTTTAAGGTTGAGGGTTTAGGAGTTGCTTCACTTCCTTAAGCTAGAAGAGTTTATTTAGGGTTTGGTGTGTTGGAGTGTAAGGGTTTGGGGCTTTAGGCTTTAGGGTGTTGTTGCTTCACTTCCTTAAGCTAGGAGTGTAAAGGTTTCTGGTTTTAGAGTTGGGAGTGTCAGGGTTTTGGGTCAGGGTTTAGAGTGCAACCGTTTAGGGTTTAGGATTTGGAGAGTGAGGGTTCAGGGGTTCAAAATTCAGGGCTTGGCGTTCAGGGAGTGGAAGGGGCTATGTTGCCGAGAGAAGCATTGATATAGGGTTCAATGATAAACGGCTACGGGTATGAATCCTCGAAATGAGGGTTTCGGCTGTTAGGGGTTATACGGTTTAGATTGTTTGGGGTTTAGGGTTTCGGGTGTTTTGGGTTCGGGGTTTGGGGCAGGTTTCTTGTGTTCAGGGTTTTGGGCTTAGCGTGTTCAATTTTGTTGCCCTTACATGTTTTTAAAGCCACATGAAACCATGAGAATTGCACTTTTCTGGTGCGCCCAAAGCCACACAAGTTGGAGGTTTGCTGGATTAGGCTGAGTTTTAGGAACGTTGGGAAGATATCAGGGTTTAGGGTTTCAGGGGCAAGGCTTATACACACACTCCCTATTTGTCAGCTCCTGTCGTTGCTTTAGAGATTTTGTCTCGTTTCAAAGGCAGGCAAACAGTAAGCAACAATCAGCACTCCAATCAACAATCCTCACATGATACCAGTAGCTTTCAGGAAGAGGGTTCCCCCCGTATACCCCAAAATACAATGAATACGAACCATTACGGAATCTCTTACACAGACACTGATAAAGGAACATCAAACACGTGGAACCCCCTACAGACGCGTGATGAATTAGGCTCTTCATATCATCTGAGCTATAGTCTCAATTCCTGGTATCCCCCTTCATAACCCCTTCAATACTCCCCTATATAATCTCCAATAGATCTCCCTTTAAAGAGTTTAGACTATACCTCGTCTGACCTGACCATGATACATGCAGTTTGACCCAGCCATGAGTTTCAGTCCCCGACACCAACGTGAAACCTGAAAGCCAGCCCTCTGTGGACAAATGGCTTGACAAATCGGTTAGATCCCTCCTGCCCTAAGGCTGCATGTCTTTAAATGATACCTACATTGGGCCCCAAAGTCTATCAATAGTATCTACATTGGGCTACTTGGAGCCTTAGGGTTTTTGCCTACCCATACACCTTCTACTCTGTGTGGTTTTACATATGCAATGGGCTGCAAATCCCTGTGAGCCCAAGTTTGAAGGGGACAATGCTAGAGCACGGTAAAGCTTGCACGCACGCACGCTGCAAAAGTGTATTCAGCAACCCATTACAATCCCGCTCTTCAAAACTTGCGGTAAGCAAGACCACGAACCGCCGCTACATTTCGTATTCCTGAATGTACTCCCTTCAACCCAAATGAAAACTCTGATGTCCCGCCCCCCCAGTCTTTACTTACCCAAACTTCGTTCGCATCCTATCTTACAATGGAAAGTGCCAAAATCCCAACTAACCACTGCCCACCCCAAGACTTATACGGAACCCCAGCAAGTGCAAAAACTTTCAATACCGATTTTAATGCTCGAGCTATATTATGTGGGATTTAGGCTAATTGGAGCTACTTTCGAAGTGGGTACAGTAACCCTTAATCCCCGATACTTAGTAGGGAATCGGTCCCTGAAGTAGTTTAGGGTTTCAGGGTTAAGAGGTGTCTATACAATTCCGAGGTCAGTCCCTGTAACCCATCTCCATACTTCCCACTGGCCACCCTATAAACCGTTAACATTATTCAATCTCAAAGCTAGCTTCCATTGTCTCTTCCATTCCTGCATTCCTCAGTAGCCATCTTCATCTTAACCTATTCCGCGTTTCCGTACATGACGTAAGTTAGCAAGTTTAACTTCTTTGCCCTCAGATCCTGTGTAGCCGCTTCATGTACGTAGCTTCCATGTGTTCTCCATGCCCTGAATTCACACAGTAACTCGATGTAGCTTCCGTGTTCGTTCCATTGCGCCCCATTCCTTACTAAAGACTTTGTAGTAATGTTAACCCCAACCGCCCTTGATGTCCGATATTCAAAATGAGAGATCTTAAACTTATTATATGTATCTAGACACACATTTATTGTATATGACGTCACATTCTATACTATGGTGGGGCGTGTTCCAGATATATATATATATATTCTAGAAGGGGATTGGAACTATAAGCACCCTAAACCCCGATATACGTCTATTCCAGGACACCCTAATGTGCATGTTATGTTCTTCCCTTCATTCCCCTGTGATTCTCCATTAACCTGTAACCCTAGGATCTACGACCCTAAACTCTAACCTCAAGCCCCAAACCCTAAACCTCAAATCCTCAACCCTAAATGTCACTCCTCACTATACCTAGACCCTCCATCTACGCTATACATACCCTCACTTAGGGACCGTATCCCCCTGCTTAAAAGCTACATGGAGGGAAAGCACAACCTTAAACCCTAATCCCTGAACCTAAAACCTACGCCCTAAGCCTTACGCCCTAAACCCTAAACCCTTAAACCCTAAAATAAGCACCAGGGAGTTTCTGCCTCAGCCTTGCTTGGCTCAAAGCCAATGGCGGAAGGGCGAAACCCATCGGACCCTCCGTAACCATGGCAGGCAGCTTAAGGGTTTTTAATGTTAAGGATTTAGGGTTTAGGGTTTAGGATTTAGGGATACTGTGGGGGTTTTTTACGGGTTATACGGCAGGCAGCTTAGGGGTATTAAGGCTTAGGATTTAGGATTTTGGGTTTAGGGATATTGTAAGGTTATATAGGAAAACAAAGTGGAAACTACTATTTCGGATTTAGGGGTTTTAAGGGGCCAGATGGTTTTAGGGTTTAGGGTGTAGGGTATTCGGGTTTCGGGTTTGCAGTTTAGGGCTTAGGGTTTGCGGTTTAGGGTTGAGGGTTTAGGATTTAGGGCTTAGGGTTGAGGAATCATAGAACGTTTAGAGCGTTTGTGTGCGGGAGTGTTGATCAACTATTTCCCTGTACAACTCATGTTTATCTTGGGCTTGAGGGTTTTGTATTCTAGGTTGAGGGTCTAACGCTTACGTCTAAAAAGGGCTTAGACCGCCAAACTTCAGGGACCGTTTGTTTGGGGTACCTATAGTACTTACAGCGAGGATTATCTTATGTTGCGGTAATTATGCAGGGGGACCGTTTCTGAAAATCAGAACCTAGAGTTGGTATTGCGCTGTTTAGGGTTCAAGTTTCAAGCTTAAACTTATGATGTGGGCAGGTACTCACTTCTATTTTGTCAAAGTCTATTTTTGAATTCCAACAAGTTTTTTTTTGGAAAATTGGAAAAGTCCGTTGGGAAAAGGGCTTCATAGCAAAGTCAGAAAAAGTTTGGACTGAACCAAAAGGACAAAGCATTGGAACAAGTCTTGGGACAAGTCTTGAGAAAGTCTTTGGGCGGGGGTGGCGCGGCCTAGATGCTTTTATAGTTTTTGACGGGTTTTGACTCTGCTGTTTTGACTTCTTTCACTTTTTTCGAGACTTAACAATATGAAAAGTCAAAAAGACAGTCAAACATCTCCCGGAAATGTGTAGCACAAGTCTAGGCCGCCCGCGCCCAAAGACGTTTTCTAGACTTGTCCCAGGACTTTGTTGACATCGGTTGACTTTTGTGATTTGCATTTGTTTGATTTTTTGACTCTCAGTCACACTTTTTCATTGTCGAGTTTGGCAAAGAATTTGGATAAGCTTGTGAGAATGAATCTTCCTTCACTTGATTTTGCAAATAGAGTAGTTTATAGGATCATAGGTTTTAACGTATACTCACCACAACATAAGCTTAGACTGCGGAATAGCAATCCATGGCGTTCTAGGTTCCTTCGGGCCCGGATACTTTCGAGAACCCGTGATGGTTAAGGGATTTGGGGCTGAGGGTTGGAGGGGCCCTTGGGCGGAGGTTGAATTTCAGAGGGCTTCTAGGGCTTAGTACTTAGGATTTGAAGGGCTTTAGCTTATGGATCGCGGACGCAAGATAATGAGGGTCAGAGGTGGTCCTATGAGGCTACACAAAGGGATCGGTGAGGAAGAAGGGAGGTAGAGAGAGAGGGAGAGACCGTAGCCATTTTGGCTCAAGCAGCAGCATTCTCAAGCGTACAAGCGACCCTTCGTTGATCATAGGTAGCTCTCTGATGGTGGGCTCTACTGGGATAAAACTGATAAAACGTGCCTGTTGGGAGGCTTGATGGGCTCCAGACTGCCTGTAATCCAGATCACGAGGGAAAGCCTGCAATTGAACTGGATTTGCTTACAGACAACGTATCACGGCCCTCGAAAAGTCTACGAAATTTCCGGTATATTCAACAGGGTCCTTGGTAGGAGCCATGGTGCCGTTATGGTATGGCAGGTTTTTTTTTTCGCTCTGACTCGGCAGTTGCTTTTGTTGGCATTGTGTTTTTGAGCCATGGGGCAGAGCTGCTGTGGACTCCGATCCAAGGAGGAGGAGTTTGGCGCGCAAGACCTGCTGCTTTTTCTTGGGGTTTACTCGCAGATGGAACTCCACGCCCGCTGAGACGTCCCGGAGGAACATCGACGCCTACTGCATTCGATTGCGCCGAAGGTGTTGGAGGCACACCTGGGCGTCAGGGACCAGGCAACACTACGAGCAACATTTGACAACCTGTTCGAGGTAGCCATCCTTGCGGTCAACGCCAAGAGGGTCGCTGAGGCTATGGCAGAGCTGGACGCCTCCAAAAGGTGTTGCCCTTGACGATGCTGGCACCGCAGGAATGAGCCCTGATCTTCTGAACAGGAGCTCCATGGGGAGTACGGGCGCAGACAGCGTGAGCACGGCTGGCAAGCTCATCTGAGGGAAAAAGAGGGAGTCCCAAAAACATGCAATGTAGAGTTGAACTGCGGGTCTTCCGGGGTGATAACGTTTCAGATTATCTTTCTCGCGCCCATGTGGGAACCCTCACAGTGCAGTTTTTCAACACAAAGATTGAGCTTTTCACAACCAACATCAGATCTCCAGTTACGGTAATTAAGCGGTTTTTAGACCAGGGGGTAGCTTCTGGATAAATCATGAAAGCTCGACAGCAAAAGTTTCACCAGATTTCGGGAGTTTGTCGCGACAGCAGTGTTTCTAGTGTTATGTGGACAAATACGGTCCGGCAATTCCTAAGGTGCCCAGTCCCCAACGACTACACAAGTTCCGATGCTAACCCTAGAATGTGCCACTGGGGGACAAAAGGGTCCCTCGAAAAAAAGAAAACATGAAACGAACAGGGAGCACACTTCCACTTACGGGGAAAGTGGGCCCAAACTACCGTCCTCATATGCTGTTGACATCTCTACCCCAGGGAGCATCGGAACAAGCAATACAAAAGGGGACAAAGTAGTGAAGAGATGGTACAGGGAGAACCTTTGATGACTAACTCACCTTTACATGTACTTAGGAGTTGTGTATGAGTGTCATCACATTGCGGGACACTTGTAGAGTACATCAACCTGGCAGAGTGTGGGAACAATGATGTCACTCATCATTAGGTAATCACAGCGGCTGTTTGGTTTTGAATGGAAGCACGCTCGCAAGGGAACATACCCCAAACCTCTCGCCATGCTGCCAGGAGTGCAGAATACTGGGGGGAAACAGCCGGATAGATTTGTTATCCGTATACCCCTTGTTTTTGTTGAGACCGGCGGGGGAACATCTTCACTGCAAGCTGGAGTAGGGGAGAAGCCTCTAGGGAATCCCCAATGATGAATCACAGCGGCTATTTGGATTTGAATGGAATGCATAGCTGTTGTACTAGTCGTGTGTTTCCTTTACTTGGGGAGTCTGTATACGCACTATCCCGGACCTCGCTTGCGGCGACCTGACTCTTGGACCAGTGCGCGGCTTCAGGGCGTAGTCCTGGCTCACTCCTTCGGGAGTGCGCAAAGCCACTAGAAGAAGAAGAGAGAGCGGGAGAGCACGCAGTAACACCAGAGGATAAGAAGGCCTTTTGAAGAGGCTTGCCAGGAGTACAGAGCGGTCAAGATATTGCAAAGATTGCGCAGAGGTTCGCCAAGCTTGTATGGGCAAACTATCCGGCTCATACTACGTGTCTCCTGCGCCGACTGTTTGCAGCATGCACATGTACATGGTAATCGTCTCGAACAGGGGATCTCAGGCCACTAAAAAAAACAATCCTTATTATGGGAAACCAAAAAAAAACAGGTACCCTGATTTTAGGAAACTTCCCTACATTCGCCCCTCGATGCGCTGCTAAGTCTGCTAAATGTTAAGTTCCCCAAGCAGCTAGAAGCGCAAAGCTCTGAGAGTACAAGGCTTATGGAGACCTTCCCGCGAATTTAGCATCTTTAGGAGAGGTTGTCTGTTAGCAGTCCTGGCCCCGATACCCAGAAGGATCGCCCGAAAGGAACTACACAGGAGGGCGCGCACCTTAAATTTAAACCATGCAGCTTACGGAAGCCTGTCCAGGCCCTATCACGGTCTCCACCTTCTATGTTACTGGCGCACTGCGTTTTGGTATGGCTTAGTTTGCAGATTGACTAGGGGGTCTTTCTCCGGTGGGAAAGTACTTGTGATTCCACCTTACAGCGGTAGGTTTGACATGCTTTTAGTGTTACCCTCAGTTCCTACATGATCCTTCCGTAACAATCCATAAAACTTAACGATAGGGCCCCCAAACCTATAGCTCATCTGCAGGCCTGCCAGTTGTAGCTCACAACTTGCGGCTCATTGCCTGTAAGCGGCGGCTAAATGAAGAAATGACTCCAAGTTTAGTTTTGTTTCAAATGTTCACGGCTAGGATCTATCGTGTTGGGGTCGAGAGTCTAATTCAGTTAGAGGCCATCCCAATCTCCGCAAATGTAGGACTAGGACACTGTTATAGTGACATTGTAGTTATCAGGTCCTTTTTTTTGAGGGGGGGGTAAGGATTGAAACCTATGCTCTGAACGAAAACCGCGTGGGAATAACACGTCCTAAACCGCCGCACTGAAGAAGGCAACAGATCCCTTGAGTAGTTTTAGGGGTGAGGGTTTTAGGGTTATGGGTTCTAATGTAGTCCCTGTTATCAAGTTCCATATACCTCATATTCGTGACCCCCTACTCACAACTCTAAACTTTGAATCCTAACCAAGCTTACACTTCTTTTTTGCCCTGCTGTCCAATCCCTAGTTCCTGAACCAGCAACCATGGGGAGCTTGGCGTTGAACTTGTGGCGTCGCTCCCGCGAGGTCGTGATTAGAGTCCCAAACCAGCAGGTTCTCAGAATGATCCCTAAGGGGGAATTGTATAGGGGATGACATAAATACATATATATATATTTCCTTTATATAGCGGGACTAAGCACTTCTTATGTGAGTTCTTATTGTTCGGACGCATTCAATGTCGGCTGGCGGGGCTGTCTGATGTTGGGGACAAGGGCGTATAGCCCTTGGCTTCAGCTTAATCAAGCTCCAAAGCCCGCACCCTAAACCCTAAATCCTCAGCCCACATTCTAAATCTTAAGCGTTGAACCCTGGACCCTAAGCCTTCAAACGTGCAAACGTGGCTGGCATACCGGATTGTGGGTTTAGGGTTCAGCATCTGGGGTTTACTTCCAAAGTCGGCAGCCCTTACGCCGAAAGCTATACCTGGACTCGCAAGTATGGGAATGAACAAAACATGGAAACGACTATCTGCCGTCTTGAACTATGTTGTCTTGGGGTTGTGTCCGTTCTTCTACCTCCCTGCAATAAGGTCTGATGGAGGTTCTAAAATAGGATACTCCCCCCGGCCCCTACGGATATTGAAGACATAAGAGGATGCTACGCCTCCCTGTTAGGGATTCGCTAGGGATGGCTTTCGTATCCAAAGGCTCGCCATTTGCGCCGCTGCCGCTGGCGCAGCTGCTACTTAGCAGGGGAAATTTCGCGAGCCTCTTTGTGTGATTCCACCACCCACAAATCTGGTTGATCCTAAAAACCTTTCATGAAATCCATGTACTTTGTCTAATGTGACATATGGTTTTCTAGCACTCGAAAACGCAGTGCTTTTATCAGCAGCAATCTTGTAATGGGCGTGGACTGCGTAAGTGAGCTACTGTAGCGGCGAAGCTTCATGAACAGCGCAATCACATAGAGCTTCAGAAGGTTAGGTCTCATTGGCGCTCTGTAGGACAGTTCTGATGAAGCCCTTTTTGAGTGAAGGGTTAATAGTCGAGAGTGCTGCTTCTGTAGTTTTGCACGGCTTTGGGTCTAAGAGGCAAACTTGCAGCTCATGGGCATTGCCCAATGAAACTACAGCCGGGCTAGAGATCCTAGAGATTTGGATGCTCCCTTTTAACCGCCCCAAAAATAGCCCCCAAACCTCGAGAACCCGCCCGTGCTGTACTTCTGAAATTCAGACGAAAAGCCCCTGAATTCTAAACCCTAGTTAATCCCAACTAATCCCCAAACCCTAAACTGTTATCCTTGGCCCACCCACTAGGGCAATTAGTGCTCCAAACCTCAGACCGGAACCCTAAGAACATACGCTTCAGAGTTCAGGGTTTAGGCTTCAAGGTGCAGAGTTTACAGCGGAGACTTCCAAGTTCAGGCTTAGGAATTTTGGTTTAGAGTGTGGGCTTCAGGATGGGTTTAAGTTTCAGAGTTCGCAAGTGAGACTTTGTTCAGAGTTTTTGTGGTGTGCAGTTTGGAATTGGGGTTTAGAGTCACCGTGTAGGAGTTCAAGTTTTAGGTCTAGGGCTCACATTGCTGAGGGCTCAGAGTTTAGGGTTCAGGGTTTAGGCTTTAGGGTTTTGGTTCAGCGTTCAGGGCTTACGTTTAGAGATGAGGGTTCAGAGTTTAGAGTCTTACGAAGCCCTAAGCCCTGACAGGGTCGCTTTGTGGGTTGGTAGCCAATTCACATTGAAGCTTCTGCAGGCTACGCTGCCCGGTTCCAGATTGAACCCAGCCTATGTTTCAGGGTTTATAGGATTGAGGGTGTAGGGTTAAGGATCTAGGGTTTATGGTATGGTTCAAGGTTCAGGGAGCTCAAGACCCCTTGGTTGAGAAACAAAGCTCATAAAGTCAGACTCGAGGTCCTAGTACGTACTGTTTGCTTAAGGTAATTTCCGTCATTAAGGTGTACTGGGATTTCGGGTGTAGTAAACAAAAATCAACCTGTTCGGTGTTGTAAGATCCCCTTTTTTGTCACCAAAAGGTTCAGGCTGCGCATGCTGCATCTCAAAGCATGATGTAGTGGCGGGAACTCATGTTCATGTGGTACCGAGGCCCGTGCAACCAACCACTTTGGGCATACCTAGATTTATGTCTAGTATCTTCTTTATATATATATATACATATGCAAGGTTGCATACCCTAAAAAAGGGTAGGGTATAGATGCCTAGGTAAGAGACTGTTCCAGTTAATTTGAAAGCCGGCAAACCCTGCAGCCGGAACCTTCTGGTCGCGACCGCTCTGACCCTTGGAAGCCTCGAAACTACCTCCCATACGCTGATCGGATTTAGGTTTAGGTTTATAGTCCCCTTTAAGTACTTTACAGTAGATAGAATATGGCTTCGGGTATATTTTAATGGGATCCCCATATACCCCATATTCTATCTACTTAAGGGGCACTATAGGGTGTGGGGTTTAGGGGTTCTAGCCTGTTCACACTGAAGCTCAGCTACCCCAAGGAGTCAGCTACGACGGTTCTGATATGGGATTCCGGCAGAACCCCCTTAAAAAAACAGATAAATCATGCCGCCTCCCTGATACATAGCAGATATCATTTCCCATGTCTGCTAAACGTTCCTATTGTTCATTGTTAAGGGGTGGGCTTTATTGTACGGCGAGAGGGGCCTACCATGAGAAGGTCAGCCAATGTAAGCCCTGAACTGGTGGCAGCAAGAGATCTCATGAGTGCTGAACCCAATTTCTCCGACTATCTCAAAGCTATGGTTTTGGCTTTGAGCTTAGGTTCCTACACTGCGACATCCTCATTTTGACAAAGCCACAAGCAACGCCTCCAAGCCTGAATTCAACAATCCGAAGCCTCCAAACATAAATTGGAACCTCCCAGAACTGCTTCAAGATTAGAGGTCCTTTCTGCTTACTTGCTAGATTTAATTATCTAACTGCAAACTGGACCCTTTCCCCTCCCCCTCCCAGGGTGCTACTACCCTAGGTCACAACCCCTGAACCTTGGGCCTAGAAATCCTGGACCCCAGAGTCAATCACAACTCTTCAACATATCGGTATAGATAAAGCAAAAAACCCAAACCATAAACCCTTAGCCCTAAACCCTGAACTCTAAACCCTTAAACTCTAAATCCTTAAACCTTAAACCCTAAGCCCAACACTCAAACCCTAAAAGCAATGCCGAGGTGAAGCTTGCCATCCATAAGAGTGCCAGCGGAGGGACTCAAGAGGCTGAGTTGCTTACACGCGGTTTAGGGTTTCAGGTAAGAGGCTCTACACCTGAAGGGCTTCAGGGTGTAGGGTTTCGGATTTAGGGCGGATTAGGGTTTAGGGAAAGAAGGAATGGAAATTATAAGGGAAGCTACTATGATGGAGAATCCAACGTAAAAGTTGAAAGTTGCGTGATGGAAGCTAGGCTTATACAGGGATTATATAGAGATGGATGGGCGAAGCCTAAACCCTAAACACCAAATTTTGAGATGCATGGGCAACCCATTATATTCCTGGGGTGTACACAGGGATGAGTACCAGGATCCCATTCCTCAGTCCTGACTAAAAGGGTTTAGGGTTTAGGGGTGTAGGGTTTAGGGTCAATAGCATGGTTGATCCTAAAAATCCTGCATGACCTTTGTCCACTAAAGCGCCATAATTCCCAAGGTATAGGATACTTGGGGTATTTCTTAGTCATGCTTGATTTTTAGTATCCACCGTAGCGCTTGTTGACGGTTTTTGGTTCAGGGCCTTAGGCTGTGGGCTTGGCGTTTCATGGTTTAGGGTCCGGGGTTTAGGGTTCAGGGGGGTAAGGGATTATAGGGTTTAGGGTTAAGGATCTAAGGTTTAGGTGTTAGGTTTTAAGATTTGGTGTTTAGGGGTTTAGGGGTAAGGATTGAGGGTTTAGGGTTTTAAGGTTTTTGTTTTCAGCTTTGGGGGGTAGGGACGTATCTCCAGCTGGGCACATATAGTATTCCAGCTTCAGAAATCAGTGCTGAGGGGCTTCATTCGGCCACGAGACCTGAGCCCTCAACCCATTTATGAACTTCCATAAAACGGTGGCCCAATACAGACCCCAGCATCGTATAGTACAGTACAGTATAGCAGAATCTAGTATAGTATAATTAGTATAGTCTATAGTATAGTATCATAAACTTGGTGACGGCGCCCTTAAGGGGCCGTGCGTTTAAACACATTTTTTTGATTGGTTTGGTGCGGCGGATGCGCGAAACTGAGGAAATATGCGCATTTCGCAGCTCGAATGCTGTTAAGGGGGTACGCGAAGTGCTAGA